>PVKA01034339.1:0-11436 GCA_004027165.1 Ctenomys sociabilis
AGAACTTGTTTAATGATCTACAGGGAAAGAGGAAGGACAAAGAAGAAACTAAAACAGAACCAGCAAAGTGGACACTTTAAATTTGCTCAATTATTTCAAATTATATAGACCTTAGAGTACGAAATTATGGACTACAATTCTTGGATAAAATACATTATTATTGAAAGGATTATAATCTCTGCTGCAGAACTTCAGTTAGTTAAAAAGAGATAACTTTTTTTTTTTTTTTTTTAATTTAGTACAGGGTCTATAAGGTCTCACTACATAGATCAGACTTGTAGTGATCTTCCTGTTTTCAGCCTCCCAAGCACTGGGATTACAGGCACAGGCTACCATACTCAGTCTCATTCGCTTTCTCAGCACACCCCAAGGGCAGAGCTGACACAGTATGCTGGGAACCCAACTCAGTCCCTGCATCTGCCTGAGCAGGCGCTTTAGTCCGCTGAGCTGTCTGGCTGGCCCCCAAAAAAGAAATAACTTTGAATTAGTGTTCTTCTAAAAGATTTTGATATAAAAAAAAAAAAAAAGACCTTCAACTATGAAGGATCTTCAGCTGTGAGCATTGTCTGCTCCTGACGTCTGATCATTGATTATTCCACGGTTCAGTGATCTAGTGACACTTGAAACACATGTTCCATCCCCTGACATATCCTGAGGAAGTCAACAGTAAACTAACCGTAAATCACAATGTATATGTCATTTAGGTACTTCATTTTAATGCAATCCAGAGATTGCATTCTCTCCCAACCTTACAAAAAGAAAGGTGAGTACTTGATAGGAAAATACTTTGAGATAAAGAGAATGCATTCACATAATATAATGTTATGTTAATCTCTAGTTCATAAGTTAGTCTTTATCATACATGCATATTTAAAGAAAAACTGTATAAAGTTAGACACTAATCTGCAGTTACAGCATACAGTGAGATTCTTGGAACATATCCCCAACTGTGAGGGATGACTACCATATGTCTTTTGACAGCATATAAAGCTAAACAATTCAACATGATTCTTCTCCTTCATTTTCTTTCTAATTATACAGAACTAGGAATGAGACTGTAATTCAGTATTCACAGTCAGGTAAAAAAAATTGTCCCATAATTCAGTCAGATTTTACTCTAGAGCTCAATTGTTTTAAGAAATGGTTTTATTTTCAATATTGTGATGGAATATTTGAGTTGTAATGTTGCCTTTATTCAGCATTTTACCCAAAAAGAATAAAAGAAATGTATCTACAAATATAACTTTACTGCTGTGTATTTACTCCCTTTATTTACTCCTCTACTTGTTAATGTTGACAGCAGTAGCATCAATATAGTTCAATTCAAGTTACATTCCTGTATTCCATCATTTTAAATAGATTGTTTAAATTGCATCCAAAACAATGGATATTTTAAACAAACTGTAACTTTCATTCACTGTCCTCTCCTAAGATGGTTTATAATATCAAAAAGTAAATATTAGGGCTGGCCAGATAGCTCAGTGGATTAAAGTACCTGCTTAGGCAGACAGAGGAACCAGGGTTCAATCCCCAGTCTGCCATCCGGCCCTGCCCTCATGGCATGCTGAGATGGCAAGTGAGACCGGGTGTAGTGGGGCCTGCCTGTAATCCTAGTACTTGGGAGGCTGAAAACAGGAAGATCACCATGAATCCAATCTATGTAGTGAGACCTTGTAGACCCTGTACTAAATACATTTTTAAAAAGACAAAAAAAGCGCCAGGCATGGTGGCACAGGCCTGTAATCCCAGCACTCGGGAGACTGAGGCAAGAGGATTGTTGTGAGTTCGAGACCAGCCTGAGCTACAAAGTGAGCTTAAGGCCAGCCTGAACTGCATAGTGAGACCCTGTCTCAAAAAGACCAAAAAAAAGACAAAAAAAAGTAAATATTACTTAAATGAATTTCTTTTTTTGTTGTTGTTTGTTTTATTGAAATACAAATATCAACGAGACAGTTTTAAGATACCTTGACAAGATGGATTTGATAAATTAATACATTGCAAACTATTTTCATAATATTTTGGTATCATAGTGCATACATGGTGTACTTACAGACATTATTATAGCGTATCTCTCTTATCAGTAAATTAAGAGAGTGTAGCTATTGCGCATCTTATTTTTTATAGCTGAATTACATCAAAGATTCAATAATTAATACTTCCTACCTTGTTATTTTCCTAATGGTTGTCCATAGTACTAGAAGCCGACATAATATCCCATCCAACCACCATTAGTGCGAATTTTGAAAGGTTTTTTTTTTTTAGGTTTTTCTTTTCTTTCTTTTTTTTTTTTTTTGTACACAGGGCCTCACTATGCAGCCCACATTCATAGCGATCCTCCTGCTTTCTGCCTCCCTAGTGCTGGGATTACAGGTGCGCGCCACCACACCCGGACTGCATCACCGGCTCAGCGCACCCGAAGGCGGGACCGGCGCAGCAAGCAGGAGCAGGGATCGAACCATGGCCACTGCACTTACCTAAGAAAGTGCTTAGTCCACTAAGCTATACCCCTTTAAATGAATTTCTGAGGTTAAAATATGCATATGAAAGCTCTCACACTATTTGTACACACATATATAATTGAAAGTTTTTCCAGGGTCTGTATGTAGTCAACATGATAAAAATATTCATCTGCTGGTCTAAAAAGTGACTTATAAAACTGTACACACAGATAAGATATAAGTAAAATTTTTTAAATAAAATAGTTTATTTTGACATAAATTTTGTTAATCAAGTATTACCTCCCAAAACTATCATATAAGCCATAGAGTCATTTATTACTACTACTTCATAGTTTTGGATTTGTTTAAATAAAATATACACCACATTTTCTTTATTAGTCTGTTAATGGGCTTCTGGGTTGTTTCCAAAATTTAGGTACTGTAAATTGTTCTGCCTTAAAACTGGATGTACATGTATTACATAATATCATGACTTTAATTCTTTCAGGAAAATACCCAGAAGCAGTATACTTGGGTCAAATGGAATTGTTTTTAGTTTAGTGTTTTGTTTTCTAGAATCTGCATACTAATTGCAGTAGTAGTTATACCACAGTTTACATTCCTACCAACAATGTAGTTTACCTTCCTACCACATTCTGGCCAGCATTTGTTGTTTTTGTATCTTTGATGTAAATTTAGTCAAGGATGGAATAAGATTGAATCTCAGTATTATTTTTATTTATATTCTCCAATGGCCAAACACAGTAAGCATTTTTCAGTGTTCTTCTAAGCCTTTTGTACTTTTCCCTTTCACATCTATTCATTTCAGCTGCCCTTTTTTTTAAATTGGATCTTTTGGTTTTGGTAATAGGAGTTCAGTTGCTTTACTGCTTCATAAATTCTAGACATTAGTCCTTTAACCAAGGAATATTTACCAAAAATTTTTTCCCATCCTGTAGATTGGGCCTTCAAGCTATTGTTTCCTTTGCTGTAGAAAAGCTTTCCAATTTTACTTAATCACATATTTTGATTCTTGAACTATTGCTTGTGCAATTGGTGTTCTGTTCCAGAAGTTCTTGTTTATGCCTATGTTTTCAAGTGTGTTGCCTATTTTAATTTTTTAGCAGATTTAGTGTTTCTGTTTTATTATCTAAGTCTTTGGTCTATTTTGATTCGATTTTAGTCCAGGATGAGAGATATGTGTCTAGAGTAATTCTTCTGCATTTGTTTATGGGTTTGGGTTTTTTTGTTTGGTTGGTTGGGTTTCTTTTTTTTTTTTTGTTTTTGCTTTGTTTTGCTTTTTTGGTGTTGCTGGGGATCAAACCCAGGGCCTTGTGCAAGGCAAGTGCTCTACCACAGTCGCATCCCCAGCCCCAGTTCTTCTGCGTTTGGATAAACAGTTTTCCTGCCATTGTTTGTCTAAGGAGTTTTCGTTCATATACTACCTTTTGGCTAATATATTAAATGCACTTCATTGTTGTATTTCAGTTAAATACCGATATTTTAAACATTGGCACTCTGGTCTACATGATGAGTTCATAGCCAGCATGAACAGCATAGAAAAATCCGTCTCAAAAATAAATACATTAAATTAAATAAAAAATAAAATAAAATAAACACTAGTATTGAGTGTCAATACCTTGACTCTCAGAAAGCTCCTTAAGGAAACAGAACCATTTATTCATTTTTTTGTTATGGCACTGGACTTGTGTTTTTGTAATTTTTAGATCTGTCTTTTTTTTTTTTTTTTTTTTTCTTTTTAGAGGGCCTAAGGTATTTCTGCTGTTAGTAATGTGGTAGGTATTACTTTTCTGGAAATACAATCCTGGGACAAAGTCCCACAAGCTAGATGACTTAAACAGCAACAGTTTATTCTTTGACAGTGTTGAAATCTAGAAGTCTGATGTAAAGGTGTTAGCAGGAGCATTATCCTCAGAGGACTCTAGTGAAGTCTTCATTTTTACCCCTTCCTATCTGGCAGTTACCAGCAATTTTTGACCTTCTTGGTTTATAGTTGTATAATTCCAATTTCTGCTTTTTATATTCATGTAACTACTCTTTCTACCTGTGTATCTCCAGATCTCTTTCCTAAGCCCACTAGTCTCTGAATTTGGACCCATTCCAATGTAGTATGACTCCATGCCAATTATGCTATTTCTACATAAAGTTATGTTCACATATGCAAGAAGTTCAAATTTAAATACTATTTTTGGGGGGAGAACACAGTTCACCCTGTAAGAAATTATCACTATCTCTAGCTGAGCCTTCACTTTTTGCCACTTCAGTTGCTTAGGGATCAAATATCTAGCAGAAGTGCACATAGTCTGGATATTTGGGAAGAACGAGGGCCTATGATACAAGCTTTAGGATATAACATTTGCCTCCATCATTTGAGACTTGGTTGAATATCTTTAAAATTACTAAACGTAATTAGTGGGTCTTTCTGTCTTTGTTTAGCTGTGTCTGGACCATTGGATAATGTGAGAGTCAGGCTGCAGTGATGTCGACCCTCTGCCCACCACCATCTCCAGCTGTTGCCAAGACAGAGATTGCATTAAGTGGTGAATCACCTTTGTTAGCAGCTACCTTTGCTTACTGGGACAATATTCTCGGTCCTAGAGTAAGACACATTTGGGCTCCAAAGACAGAACAAGTACTTCTCAGTGATGGAGAAATAACTTTTCTTGCCAACCACACGCTAAATGGAGAAATTCTTCGAAATGCAGAGAGTGGAGCAATAGATGTAAAGTTTTTTGTTTTGTCTGAAAAAGGAGTAATTATTGTTTCCCTAATCTTTGATGGAAACTGGAATGGAGATCGGAGTACTTACGGACTATCAATTATACTTCCACAGACGGAACTTAGTTTCTACCTTCCACTTCACAGAGTGTGTGTTGATAGATTAACACACATTATTCGGAAAGGAAGAATATGGATGCATAAGGTAAGTGGTTCTTCAGCTTATTCGTCATGCTAACCTGGCCATTGAAAGTTTCCTTTCTGATACATTTATATCAGCTTATGTTCATTTGGCTAGGCATTGTGGCACACACTTATAATCTCGATATTCAGGAAGGCAAAGGCAGGCAGGAGAATCGTTGCCTGGGCAGTGACTTAGTGAGATCCTGCATCAGATGAAAAAGAGGAAGAGGACTGGGAGTGTATCTCCAAGCAAAGGCCCTGTCAACACTAAGAGATAGCTGTTACTTACTGAGTGCTCATCCTATTAGTACTGATTGGTCTGCTTGGATGTTTGTAATCCTCATAGTAACTGCAGATTTTAGAAGATGGTAGTTCTACATTACAAACAGAAAGCTAATGTCTTGAGAAATTAAACTTTTAGTGTCTAAGTTTGTCTTGAAAGCCTTTGATTCTAAAGCTTTTTTATTTTTCTTCTGTGTATGATCTTGTCTGTCAGTTATACTTATGTGTAGATATAACAGTTCGGCAGTTATTTCATAAATCCTAAGCCATGTAACCTTTGGTCCCTTCAACTTCTTTGCCAGTTTCCATTGTAAAATCAAGAGGTTGGACCAAATGATTTGAGGAGGAAGGCCAGATTAATCTTCCAGATTAATCTAGACTATGATTATGCAACATTTTGGCTTCTCTGAGTGAAAACATACTCAGTAGCACTGAGTGAAAAGAATGTTCTTGAGCCACATATAAAGTAATATAGTTAGTATATGTAAGGTTTTTTTTCTATTTTGTGTATTTGGTACAGGGTCTCACTATGTAGCTCAGACTCATAGTGATCTCCCCAGCTCCCCAGCTCTGGGATTACAGGCAAGTGCCAGCAGCCTGGTCTTTGTGGCTGGTTTAGCACACCTGGGGGCAAGGCCAGCTCAGCATGCAGTACTGGGGATTCAGCCAGTCTTTGTGCTTGCCTAGGCAGGCTCTTAGACCACTGAGCTATCTCCTCAGCCCAATTATTAGTAGTGTTTTACATGTAACTGTAACAATATCTGAATTTAAAAATTTGACATGTTTTGTACTTCCTATACCACAATTGCTATAAAACTATTTTAACTTATACAAAGTAACATGAACTACCTAATAAATAAGAAAATTTATATCTGCTATAACAATAAACACTTGTCTTCATATGAATACACAAATATGTCAGTAAGTTGAAATATTACTCATAATTTCTGCATCTTTCTTACCAATTCAAAATAAGTACATATAATGTTTTATATGCACAAGTTTTTTATTTTGACTGTGTGTGTCAAACAGAGATGGCTGAGTTAGCACCACACTATGGCCTCCCCTACACTGAATTCTGTTGATTCCTATGTGTAACAATACACAGACAGGTCTTGTAAAAATATTCCTTGAAAACCCATAATAATGTTAACGGTTTATGATGTCATTGTAGGGCCTTATCACCCGTACTACTGGCGCTCTGTGGCTGCTACCACTTAGGCTGAAGCCTAAGCCTAAGTTTAGAATTATTTTTCACTAAATCCTATAGCTTAGTATATAATGAATGATGTCTACATTTTGATATATTTTTGGAATATCTACAAAACAGATCTGATTCTTGTATTCCAGTTTAACACAGAGCCTATTAAAGCATTATTAATTTTGTAAGCCTTAACCCATTGTAAGGAAAAATAACATTTTGAATGATAGTTTTTATCTGCTATTCTAATTTCTTAATGCTCATGAAAGTCATTTAAACAAAAGAAAATAATTTAAAATGAAGCTCTATATTCATCAGATTCAACTTAATCTCATTTAATTAGAAATATGCATCATTATATTCCTTTGTTGAAACTACAGGTGTTATATTGACTATTTTCTGCTAAATTATCTCTTTTTCGGGACAAAATAAAGGATGTTTTGATTTTATATTCTATAGTGTTGGAAAACATTGGTCTGTTAAATTTATTTCCTGCTTCCTTCCTTTTTTTTTTTTTTTTTTTTTTTTTTTTTGAGACAGGATTTCACTATGCAGTTTCAGCTGGCCTTGAGCTCACTGTATATGTAGCCTAGGAGTAATGATCCTCCTGCCTCAGCCTCCCAAGTACTGGTGTGCACCACCACACCTGGCTTCCTTCCTTTTTTTTGCCTCAAAGTATTTTTCCTTTGAACTAAATTACACAGTATATCCTTTTTTTTTTTTTTTAACACAACATATCTGCATTCAAAAATAAGCATGTGGCAAACAGTATTTTTTTAAATATAAACTTGCTTTTTCATAGGAAAGGCAAGAAAATGTCCAGAAGATTGTCTTAGAAGGCTCAGAGAGAATGGAAGACCAGGTAACTACTTCTGTTAAGGGCTTAAAGATGTAACAGTTCAGTGGTGTGCCTGAATGGAGTTTATGAAGATGTATATGGATGAAAATTTCTGTATCTTACATCTGAAAAATTAAATAAAGGAAAATGATAATATCATACACATACAACTTTTTTCTTTTGTTCAGTTTGCAGAATAAGTTTGAGACAGCTGGTTCATAGTAAAAGAAGTGTATGTGTGATTTTTTTTTAAATTATTGTTTCTCAAACGTTTTCACAGAAATAGCTGCAACAGGAAGAGAGATTGTGTACTCTGTCTGCAGGTACAGCACAGCTCTAGCGCAGTATCTTTGTAAAGTCTTATTTGATATCTTTAAAAGGTCGCACATTTTACTTTTATTCCATGATATTCTATTGGTTTTAACATTAAACTTTGCCATTGTGTTCCTTACTTTACTTCTGTAATATGGACCCCTTAGGATGAGGTGTCATGTTTATCCAGTGACTTTGATGACCTTGGAAATAGAGCTAGAGACTGAGAGGCATGACTGCAAAGGGTATGATGACTTCCTTTATACAAAACAAAGTTCCTCTTCAATGTGGAACAGAGATGTTCAAAATGGGCATTGCTAAAGGGTTTTTAAACTTTGGGCCTAATCACCCAGCAGGTCACTTTCCCTCATTGTTCCTCCTTGTAAAACTCCAGTCTTTTAAACTCATCTATATTGCCTTTTCTCTGGTTTTCTATAGCATAATTAGGACAGGTGTATTTTTAAAAAAAACATTGTAAATCTCTTGAGTGGCTGGCTGATAGTGTAGCCCAGTGGAGAACACCTGCTTCTAGGTTTGATCCTCAGCACCATAAAATAAACAAACAAGAAAATCTAAAAACCTTGAGAAAATAAAATGTAAATTATCCCTGTAAAATGTCCTTATTTACAAAATTATTATGTTTGTACCTTTTTAATAGCTTTCCAAGCATAATGTGACAGTAAGCAGAGTTTTAGGAATGGGGTCATTCACTGATTTCTCACCTGATACAAAGTAATTAAATTATCTCAAGAATATGCAGGAGCAAATAAAAAACTTCTTGTAGTGGGATTTGGGTTTTTTTGAAACCAGAAATTTGTACTTAGAAGATTGAATACAATTAGTTTCTGCCTGTCTTTTAAGGGCTTTTCCTCAAAATGTTGTCCTACCCTATGTCAGGAGGAAAGTATTTAGGACAAACTAGACTTTCAAGTGAGAATGTCATACTGAAAAGAAGAGGAAGTATAAGGAAGAAAAAAAAAAAAGCCTAGGCAAAGTTCCTTTATAGTCTCTTCTTTGTTTAGCACTGAAGGGGTTTTGTTGTTACAGAGTGTAGATGATGCCATCCATTCACTGAAAACAATGTTAGTGCCTGAGATTCCATGTCCAGAATATTGTATATGCCTAAACCTAAACAGAAATGCTGTCTCAAAACTATCCTTTCTGAAGTGGAATTGCCTTACAGTTGAGTCCTTTCAAATCTCTTACATAATGTTTTCAGTAGCTTTATGTTGAACAGTAGATATTACACAGGGAATGGTACAGTAGTCTGAAACAGCTTTGGTCCTTGCTAGCAGTGAATGCGTATAGCTGTCATCTGATAGCATCAGTTAACAAGGAAGGAAATTTAACATAAATTGAGTCATCTTTCTTGGATTGTTTGTGTTAATTATAAACAAATGCTTCAACAATTACTTTTAAAAACAAAATCAGTAATTGTTATTTTGGGGTTAACTATAAGATGAATTTTTAAAAATAATGAACCTGTGTACAGAAAACCATTAATGGTTTTGGATAGAATTGTCAAAAGATAGCCTATCAGATTAAGCAACCTACATGATAAGAGGCTTTGAAAACCTTTTAAGTTGCTCAAAGAATGGCTGTTGTTATAATAGGTTATAATTTGAAGATATATATGAAGAGTTTCAATAAAAATAACTACATGAAATCTGAGTAGGCAAAGAAAACAGTAAATTGACTATGTAATTTTAAAATATGTTCTGATAAAACGTTTGATGATTTCATTTATCTCTAAAAGTTTACATACTTAGGTTAGTCATAAAACTGATTGTGCTTAGTGAATAAATAAGGATTCACCTATATTTGAAACATTTTATATTTGCTCTATAAAATTGACTCCAGAAAATTTTAAGGTCAAAACTATATTTTTGAAAGTACATGTGTTGGTATATAGGTCTTGCTCTATCTAGGTCTTGACCATCCAGCAGAAAAGTATAAAAATGAAGTATACACCATGGGGCCATAATAATAAGTTGAGCTGTAAATGGCTATGGTTGACAACTTCTTCGGATAACTCACTATTGTTGTGGAATGCTGGACTGTGTTGGATTGTGTCATCGAATTCAGGCACCTAAATTAGTTGAATGACAGTGGAGTGCCCATCTTTGGCAGGTGTATACAAAGGAAGGGGTATAGAAAGGAAGAATCATGATGTGTGTGTATGGACAGTACAGTTGGGATAGATAACACCATGCTTCTACATAATTCTGTGAGAGGCAAGATTTGCACTAGTGGTGGTTAGACAGGATATTATGTCGGCTTCTAGTACTGTGGACAGCCACTAGGAAAATAACAAGGTAGAAAGTATTGATTATTGAATCTTTGATGTAATTCAAGTATAAAAAATAAGATACGCAAACAGCTACACTATCTTTATTTACTGATAAGAGACATACGCTATAATAATGTCTGTAAGTATAATATCATGTATGCACCTTCTATGATACCAAACTATTATGAAAACAGTTTGCAATGTATTAATTTATCAAATCCATCTTTTCAAGGTATCTTAAAACTGTCTCATTGATATTTGTACTTCAATAAAATAAAAATAAAAATTAAAAAGCAAAACTATATTTTTGAGACAAAACAGTTATTCAAAGGATCTCTGAAAGAATTTCTTTGCCACTTGAACATATACTCATAAGTGAAATAAACCAGACACACATGTAAATATCATATAGTCTCCCTAGTATAACAAGCGGAAAGCAGAAATACAAAAGGAAACGTACAACAAGTAAAATCAACTGAGTCAGATAAGGCAAAGTGAATGGCATATGCTGCAGGATACTAATCAGCTTTTCTTCTGGGTGGTTAACAACCTAAGTTAACAAATCAGAGTTGGAGAAATAGAAGAGCCACAAGGCCAGCCAACATTTTGACCCTAGCCTTTCAAAGTCAGCGAAGACTCAGGGCATAGGAGAACCTGTACTGCAACATCATGAAACTCACTTGAGCTCCAAATTTTCTGAACAAGGAGATTATGGAGCCACAGAGGAAAGAGATCCAAGTTCTATAGTGTGCCTGGGGAGAGTCACATGGAGAGAAAACTTTCTCTCAGGCTCTGACAGAGAGCAAACTGGTCAAGCATTGGCCGTGACTCATCCACATGGATGACACAGACAAAGGATCTACAGAATCATGTATAGGACTACAAGATAAACCCTGAGGGGACTTCACTGACCACATAAGAAACATAAAGTTCATGTGTTGGTATATAAGTCTTTCTCTATCTAGGTCTTAACCATCCAGCAGAAAAGTATGAAAATGAAGTATACATCGCGGGGCCATAATATTAAGCTGAGCTATAAATGGCTATGGTTGACAACTTCTTTGAATAACTCACTATTGTTGTGGAATGCTGGACTGTGTTGGATTGTGTTGTCGAGTTCAAGCACCTAAGTTAGTTGAATGACATTGGAGTG
>PVKA01034339.1:11536-23622 GCA_004027165.1 Ctenomys sociabilis
ATAGAAAGAAAAAATCATGATGTGTGTGTATAGACAGTACAGTTGGGATAGATAATGCTGTGCTTCTACATAATCCTATGAGAGGCAAGATCTGCACTAATGGTGGTTGGACAGGATATTATGTCGGCTTCTAGTACTATGGTCATCCACTAGGAAAATAATTATTGAATTTTTGATATAATTCAGGTATAAAAAATAAAATAAGTAAACAGCTACACTCTTAATTTACTGATAAGAGACATCTGCTATAATACTGTCTATAATATCATGTATGCATCTTATACGATACCAAAACAGTATGAAAACAGTTTGCAATGTATTAATTTATCGAATCTGTCTTGTTAAGGTGTCTTAAAACTGTCTGATTGATATTTGTACTTCAATAAAATAAAAAATAAATTAAAAATAAAAATAAATAAATAAAAATAAAAAAACAGGAAAAAGAATTTCTTTTCATTGATTCTTTAGCTATATATGAAAATTTTCATTTACATTTGAATAGATTGTACCCTATTTAAATGGGGAGAGGATGATATTGTTAGAAGCTTTACTAGTAGGTTTTGGTAAAGATTTCAAAGATGTTTTATGCTTGACTTGCCTTTGTTATTGGAATGATGAGGTAGCAGAGGAGGGGTGCTGGGCATTGAATCCAGTGCCTTGCAGCAAGCAGCATCTCCATCTCTTTTATTTTGAGGCAGTCTTGCTAAATTGCCCGGGCTAGGTTCAAACTTGTGATCCTTATGACCTAGCCTTCTAGAGTGCTGAGGGTACAGTTGTACACCACCACATCTGATTTGACTTTCCTCAGTTTTAAGTAGGAAATGTATTGATGGCCTTTAAAAGGAGATACTTTCTAAATTTGACAAGGTAATTTAATTCAAGCATGTAATGGTAAATGATAAAATAGAAATCCCAGGCTCACTAAAGAAAATTATTCTTAAAAGAATGAGAGTGAGTTTAAATAACATGAAAATACAAGTATTTTGAAGTAGGAGATTTTCAATAAATTACCAAGCATTCTCATCAAAGGGTATTATCTGTTGCTTTCATTTTAAAATTTTTATTGCCTAGCTTGCCCCACATTATGTGAATTTCTTTATTTTACTTTGTTTTGCAGGGTCAGAGCATTATTCCAATGCTTACTGGAGAAGTCATTCCTGTGATGGAACTACTTTCATCTATGAAATCCCATAGTGTTCCTGAAGAGATAGATGTAAGATCTTATGGAGGCATTGTATCCCTTCCCAGTTTCCTTGAATTCTACCATTGTGTTCACTAGTAATATTCTAATTTTAGTACTATGCTTTTTGTCATACTATTTATGTGAAGTATTGCCACAAACAACCATACATATATTCCTTAGTTCTGTATGGCAAAGTCATTAAGTTTGGTCTGAATCTGACAGCTAAGAAGAGGAAATTGTTCTTGTAGAACCTGTTGCTTAACCTGCCTTACCAGGTTTCACATTTGTTCTTTCCCAAGTTATGATAGGGCATAGAAATTGTTTTATGGATATTCTTGATGCACAGAAATGAGAGCAGTATGTTTTCATTGAATCGAGACTTCAGAAAGCTTAGGTATTAAAAATATTCTCTCAACATTGTCATAGCCAGAATAACTTTTTTTCTGGTATATTTTAGATAGCTGATACAGTACTCAATGATGATGATATTGGTGACAGTTGTCATGAAGGCTTTCTTCTCAAGTAAGAATTTTGTTTCTTTTCCTAAATTATGGCTGAAGCAGATTACAATTTTATGATCAATTTATGACAAGATTTAGAGACATGAAAATAATAAAGTACCTGCTCGCTCAGATTCTTTTAAAGATGGCGTTGTGCATGCGGATTGTTACTTAATACATGCATTTTTTACTCATATGTCTGATAGACCTATAGTTACACCTTTTACATTTTAAAGAAACTGAGTTTCCATAGTTCCCACACAATCAGTCATAGTTCTTTGTTCACTCAGAAACCTTTTAAATTAAGTTGCATTGGAGAATGACTTACATTATTTAGGTTTAAGAATGGAACTTAATCATATTTAACCTGTTTGTTTCCATCTACCCATTTAGTTTAGAGTGGTCTCTGAAATTGGACTGTGGGCTGGTGAGATAGCTCAATGAACTAAGCACCTGCTTTGACAAGGATAGGGATCAGGGTTTGGTCCCTGGTCCAGCATGCCATGCGAGCCCCACCCCTAGGGCAGTGAATGAGTTTAGGTGTAAGGGCACACGCTGTAATCCCAACACTGGAGAGGCTGAAAACAGGAGGATCCCTACGAGTCTGAGCTGCATAGTTAAGACCCTGTACCAAATACATAAAATTAAAAAAAGAAAGTAAAATTGGACTGCTTTAGTTACTGCTTTGTAACATTAGAGAAAACTGCCCAAAGCACCTATACCTCCATCATATTTGTACAGTAGGAATCATAATAGGAAATACTTTATAAGGCTGTTACAGATGTTAAATGAGATAGATCATACACAGCACTTAGAGCAGTGTTTCACACATAAAATCACTTAATATTCAATAGTGACATTTTCTAATTATATTTCTGAGAAAAATGAAAAATTAATAGCCCCTGTTTGTTGTGCTAGGGTGTTCTTCCCTACTGTTAGTGTTCTACATTTGTTATCCCATCTTCTATTTTAGTATTACATTTACAGATTATCACCAATATGTTTTTAAAAATGAGAAGCTAATGAACACATTTTTCAGTTTGATGTTTTCTTTTTCTTTAGTCTCATGATGAAATATGAGAGGCATGAACATTTAAGCTAATAGTCTTCATGCCTTGAGTCAGAAGTACGTTAGGTCTCAATTCTCTGGCGTCGCCACTTGTGTATTATTTTGAATCCCATTTGCCTTTAAACCACTTAACCTTTTTATACATCAGTTTAGTTTCTGTCCCTATAAAAATGTGGTATTTAACAAAACAGCTAGCTGGGTTATCCTCAGATTTAATGGAGACAAATTCTGTGACAGTCCACTAGGAAGTGAAATTATTTTTATACCAATAAAATTAACATGCCTACGACCAGCCAGATAGCTCAGCAAACTAAAGCTCCTGCTTAAGCAGGCACAGCGATGGGAGTTCAATCCCTGGTGTGCCATGCCAGCCCCGCCCCTGGCGTACTGAGAGAGAATGAGACTGGGTGTGGTGGCGCTCACCTGTAATCCCTGTGTTTGGGAGGCTAAAAACCAAAGAATCACTACCAGTCGGATCTGTTTAGTAAGACCCTGCAGACCCTATACCAAAAACACAAAAATAAAAATAACATGCTTATTGATGTTAAGCAGATAAAGCTCTTTGGAGTTAATTGAAGCTCACTTTATTTTCAGTTTGTGAAACTGTTTACAAACAATGTCCTCTTTTACCTGCAGTGCCATCAGCTCACACTTGCAGACCTGTGGCTGTTCTGTTGTTGTAGGTAGCAGTGCAGAGAAAATAAACAAGGTAACTTACTTTATAATTGAGAAGACATTTTGACTTTTTAGTACTCCTGACATCTCTTTGTTTAACATTTACATGGGTTGCACTTCTTGAAATGGCCTAATAATGTAAGATGACAATATAGTCTTAGCAAATTACCATGATACTGTGTGGCAAAATGAGTGAAAAAAACTGTATGATTTCAGTTATCAGTTTCACATTCATGACAATTCATAAATATAGGTATTATCTGTACATAAAATGATTTTGAGAATAATTTAAAATCAGACATTCTTTTAAATGATTGTCCTCTTTCCCAGTTTTATTTTTAATAAAGATAGTCATATATATTTGGTATTAGTCCTCAAACATGACATTTGATTATCCATTTGAATTTTGTTATGTCGACATCTCACATACACACACACACACACACACACACACACACACAGTGCACAGGACACATCTGTCCCTTTTAAGGAGCTGTTGCTACTAAGTGGTCAGTAATGATAGTGCTTTCTTCAGTACTGTTTTGTCACTTTGTTCAGTGCTACTTAATAAAGTATTAATAAGTTATGTTTTTAAGCAGTAAGCAATAAACTAAGAGACTACACTTTTTTTCACTAAAAGAATCCAAAGATGTGTTTAATATCCTTATTATTTTAAGCAGATTTAATTTAAAAAAAAAAGTTTTATAAGAAAATCAGGTGGGAATAATTATTTGCATTACAAAGATTTTGTTTAATTGCTACATAACCTTTAGTTTTCCAAAATTATGCATGTTGTATAACTATTTATGATTGATTCTATACCTTCCTGATATAGACTATTGCGTCTAAGGACTAGTAATCATAGTTACTCCAAAAAAGATGGCCTGCCATTTGTAACCCCAATGCATAACGATCCTGTAGGTCTTCAGTCTGTTTTATGAAGGAAAAAGTGCTATGGTTGGGGCTGTGTTTATTAAATATTGTTCTTGTCTTTCACCCTCTGTAGATTGAATAGATCACCTTTTATCTGTTAATTTGAAAACACAGTTGCTAGTGCTGTAGTTGAAAAAGCACTGTTTTAATATAATAACTCTAAATATAACATGATTTCTAATATAAGGTACCTGGCTTTTTATTTTTCTTAACAGCTGGAGGTCAGACTGATAGAATCGGAGATTTCTAACCTTTACCTATACCAAGTTTATTTTAAACCAAATTTGATAGAATTCTCTTTATTGAATGGTTTGAACACTGCTTGATTTTTGTTACAGTGGGATTTGCATCAGTACTATTATCACAAAAGCTGTAGTTCTGCTTCATTTAAATGCATTTAGTTTTCCTTCTTAAAGTTGTTTGCTTGCATTACAAACAGTTGTTGCTGGATAGATAAGCAATTAGTCATTGTATTCTGTCATTAATTCCCCACTGAAATGAGGATTTCATAGTCAATTAAGTTTGAGAAAAGCTGTCTTGCATTATTCACCTGAAGAATCACAATATATACTCAAATGTTACAGAGTTAAGATGCCGTACAGATAATAATTTGTCACAAAAATCTCTTTTTTAAGCAGTAAGTGCTATGTCTCATGGACTTTTTCAGTAGCTAATATATTTACTACTTGAAATATATTTTATTGTTAATAGCAAAATTAGCTGCTTAAATTTCTTTTGTAAGTAAACCATTGTTCTTATTGACTGAACATTTTAATGCTAAGTTTTTTGTTTTTTTTTTTAGATAGTGAAAACATTATGCCTTTTTCTAACTCCAGCAGAGAGAAAATGCTCCAGATTGTGTGACGCTGAATCATCATTTAAATATGAGTCAGGGCTCTTTGTACAAGGCCTGCTAAAGGTATACATCCGTTTCTCACTAGCAAAACCAATTTAAAAAAATAATATTTGAGAACAAAACTTTAAAAAATAATATTTGAGGATCTTGGTAAAACTGCTTTCATAGTGTTCAATGCCATCTTATTTAGATGTGCAGAGACTGACTTCCTTTACATAGTTCTGTACATAAAGTGTATCTTTTGGATTTATAATTAATATTATAGGTAAACTGGCACAGAATATTCTTTTCCAGATGGTTCCATAGCTAATGCCTAGCCTTAGGATTTTTGTTTCTTTTCCATTGTTGCTTGAATCAGTGTGCACCTCTAAAATGGGAACATTTCTCTTTACTGAGAAGATTTGAATTTTTAGTGTACTATTTTGTTTAGATAACATCTTCGTGTATTGAAAAATTCAGCCATGACGGCCCTGCCCCAGGGGTGGACTGAACCAGTGACAGAGCCAGGGAGCCGTGGCCCACACCTGTAATCCCAGCCCTGGGGAGGCTGAAAACAGGAGCCTGGCCATGAGTCCGATCCATGTAGTGACCCTGTACCAAATGCACAGATGAAAAAAAAATTACAAATATCTTTTTATTTTATTTTTTTCTGTGGAACCAAGGATTGAACACAATCCCTTACACTTGCTAGGGAGTGCTTATTCCACTGAGCCATCCTCTAGGCCCCTTAGAATATCTTTAAAATGTGTAGGATTTGAGCAATATATAAGTATATACACACATGAAAAATGTACATTTCTTATGAGTATTAGACTTTAATATTTAATAAAGGCAAGGGCACTTTTCAAGGAGCAAAACATAAATTAGTATTAATTTTAATAACTAAAGGCAAAATGGTACTCTATTAACTATTTTTGGTCTTTCAATTACAGTCATGATATGAAGAAATAAGCTTTGCTAATGATTGTATGATTCTCTCATAATGAATACTTTTTCTGAAAATGAATCAGAATTTTTTTTAAATTATTCCAGAAGTCCCAAAATAATTAGGTATTTGATTCATGTGACAGATCTCATAATAGCATACTGAATAGGGAAAATGCTGAAAATTACCTAAAATCAGGAACAAGATAAGGGTGTCTACTTTCACAGTTCTCATCCAGTCTAATATTAGAAGTCATAGTGAGGAAGCAGGTAAAAGGAAGAAGTAAAGATCATTCAGAGATTATCCCTATTTAGAGATTTTACATAGAATAAAACAGAAAAAAACTTAAACACCTTTGCTAAAAAGCTGCTAGAACTGATAGATTTGGTAAGGTTGAACGATATAAAAGTCAATGTATAAAATCAATAGCATTGTTACATAACAATAAGAAAATTGAAAGATCAAGAAACTAATACCTATGAAACAAAAAATGATGAAAAGTACAAAACCCTAATGAAACAAATTGTAGATAACAAAAAAAAAGGAAAGTTACTCAGTATTTATGGATTGGAAGAATAAATGTTATTAAAATGTTGCTAATACCCAAAGCAAGCTACAGATTTCAATGTCTTTTCTCTCAAAATACTAGTCATATTCACAGAAATGTAAGACCGCACCCTTATAGTTTGGAGTCCAGAAAGAGCCTAAATAGCCAATACAGTTTTCAGCAAAAGGAATAAAGCTGGTGGGATAACAATTACTGACTTTAAAAGACAGTGTAGTTACACTGGTCTTGCATACCTGTAATGCCAGTGCTTGGGAGGCTGAAAATAGGAGGGTCACTACGAGTCCGATCCGTGTAATGGTGCCCTGTAGACCCTGTACTAAATACATTAAAAAAAAAAAAAAAAAAAAGATAGTGATGGTAAGTGAAACATAATGGTACAGGCATAAAAACAGACACATAGACCAGTGAAGCACATAACCTAGAGGTAGATCCATGTATAATCAGCCAGCTGGTGTTTGAAAAGGGCACCAAGAGCATACACTGGAGAAAGTACACTGCTCCGGAATGTGTGCACTCACAGGAAGGACCATTGGAAGGTAATGAAGGTGATGAGTCTATGGGCTTTACAGCTGACTGCTGATGTAGGGCAGAGCAAGTTTAGAAGAGGCCAGCTACTGGCAGCCTTGCCTGGGAAGCTTTATCTCTATCCCCTGCTCCTATCCTCTCTTTCTCTGCTTCCTGGCAGCCACTGCTCTCCTGCCATGCTCTTTTCTTCTGTGTACCCAGCCAACCCTGGACTGAAACTGAGCCAAAGTAAACCTCCCTCCTTTAAGCTGGGAGTGTTGGGTATTTTATCCTAGCAATGAGGAAAATGACTAGGACAGCCTCTCCAATGAATAGTACTAGGAAGCTGAGTGTCCATCTGCAGAAGACTGGTACTGGACCCCTCTTACCATTTAGGAAATCATCTCAAGAAAGATCGTCAGGATCAGAGCGCCTGCCTGGCAAATGTGTGCTCCTGAGTTCAATTCCTAGTTCCTCAAACATAAAAAGTTCATATACTTAAATGTAAGATCCTAAATTATAAAAACTATTAGAAGAAAACAGGAGAAATGCTCTAGAACATTGTGGTGCTAAGAGATTATTTTATTAAGACTATAAAAGAATAAGCAATAAAGCAAATATTAACAATGAAATTATTGTATTCAATTATTATGTGTGTTTTTTTTTTTTTGGCGGAACCAGGGATTGAACTCAGGTCCTTGTGCTTGCAAGAGAAGTGCTTATTCCACTGAGTCATTTCCCTGGCTTATTCAATTATTATGTTCTTTTCTTTCTGAAACAATAATTCATGTTTTGCTTGAATTCTTCGACTTTGAATTCTTAAAATAAAGCCAGCAGTTTGTTATACATAACAAAAAAAAAAAAAAAAATGAAATTAACATCAAACTAAAAAGCTTTTGCATATCATAGAGAATAACAGACTGAAGAGACAACCCACAGAATAAGAGAAAATATATGCAAGTTATTCATCTAACAATTAATATCCAGAATATATAAGGAACTAAAATAAGCAAAAACAAGCAAACTAAAAATTCCCAAGTAATCTGATTTTAAAATGTTCTGAAGGGCTGGCCACATAGCTCAGCAGATTAAAGTGCATGTAAGCATGCGCAGGAGCCGGAGGATAGATCCCTGGGCCTGCCATGCTGGTTCCACCCCCGGGGCACACTGAGAGGATGATTGAGACTCAGCATTGTGGTGCATGCCTGTAATCCCAGCCTTTGGGAGGCTGTAAACAGGTGGATCACTGCAAGTCCCATCCAGTAGGGAGACCCTGAGCACCCTGTAGATCCTTCCCTAAAAATACAAAAATAAAAAATAAAATGATCTGAATCAACATTTTGAAAAGAAGATATACAGATGACCAATAAATACATGAAATAATGTTTACCATCACTAATCCAGGAAATACAAATCAAGACCCAAACTGAGATGTCAGCATTCCTCCTTTAGAATGAGTATTAGCAAAAAGATAAATAACAAATGCTGCTAAGGACATTGAAGAAACCTTTCATACATTGCTGGTGGAAATACTAAGTTTTGTACAATTGTGGAAAACAGTATGGAGCTTTCCTCAAAACTCCATAAATAAAAACTAGATAATAGAGCTACTGTATGATCTAGCAGTTCCACAGGTATATACTCAAAGATGAAATCAGATTGTAAAAGAAACATCTGAATTCACAAGTTTATTGCAACACTATAATACCTAAGATACAGAATCAATTTGATGTCAATTGATGGATGAATGTATAAAGAAAATGTAGTGTATTATATATAATTTTTTTTTTGTTTTTTTAGTAAGGACCTACAGGGTCTCACTACATAGATTGGGCTCATTGATTTTCCTGTGTTCAGCCTCCCAAGTGCTGGGATTACAGGCACACACCACCATGCCCAATCTCAGTGGCTGTCTCAGCACATCCTGGGGAGTGGGGCTGTCATGACACACCAAGAATTGAACTCTGTCTGCCTAAACAGGCGCTTTAACATGCTGAGCTATTTGGCTGGCCCTTATAATGGGATATTAATTATAAAAATTTAAGTCCTGTCAGGTGCGTCAGCATAGATGAAAATGGAGAAGGTTATGTTAGACATAAGTTGGGCATAGAAATATCAATGCTGCATGTTATCACTTGTATGTGGAAACTAAAATGTTGGTCTTGTTATCAGAATATATTACTGGCTATCAGAGTTTGGAAGGGGTGTGGGAAGGGATAGGGAGAAGGTGGTGAGTGGGTACAGAGATACAGTTTGATAGGAAGAATAATTTCCAGTATTTTTAAAACAGCAGAATAAACACGACAGCTAGCGATTGTATATTTGAAAATAGCTAGTAGACAGTGTTGTCTGGGGAAGGAAGTGTCTGCACTGAGGGGTATACCTTCCTGATCAGATTATTGCACATTGGAAATATGTATTTAAGTGCCACATAAGTATGTACTGCTGCTATTTGTCAATTGAAAGTAAAAATAGAATTTAGAAAAGTAATACAGATAAAAGCACAGCTTTTGATTTTTTAGTAATGTGCCTGCTCTGAACTCAGAATAATAGTATTTAAATACAGAAACTAAAATGATCATTTCTAATTTGAATTTTACAAAGCTGAAAATGATTCTACATGTTAAAGTGCTTAATACATTTATTTCCTCAGCACTTTCTCATTTAATTGTATAATTAAAAAGACATACCAGGTGCAGAACAGAGAATTTGTACCTGGTTTAGTGCATTGCTGATAGTCCACCATGTAAATATAGGTAACCTTGTAGAAAACATGTTTATACAGAAATGCTTTATCACTGCATTATAAAAGTGAAAACATATAAATGACCTCTGTCTTCTGTTCCTAGCTCACAATGTAGTACCTATGCACTTTAAGTATATGTTATAGGATAACTGGCTAACGAGTTGATTATACTTAGCAGTTAATGTTTCCTTATAAAAATATATAGTTTTTGTTTAGATTTTTAAAGAAAAGAATAATCAAGAAAAAGTTAATTTCATAATCCAGTGAATTACCTTTATTAACATTTAGTTTCCTTCCTTCCTTCCTTCTTTCTTTCCTTCTTTCTTTTTCTGTCTTTCTTTTATTCTGTATCTCTTTGCTTCAGCACTCCCAAACTGTTTTAAATACTATATGTGCTGTTCTTAATTTTTCAAAATATGTAGAGTAAAAGCTTGAGTAATTCTATTTTGAGTAGCTGCAGAATAAACCTGTATTTACTTATATCACCACATCTCTTTGCCTGCCTAGGTTCTTTCTGATGTTTTGCTGTTTTATAATGCTGTAGTAAACACTCCTTATCATTAAAGCTTGACACATAATCATGATAAATTTCATAGAATAAAATCAAAGCCAGCGTTTTTTTTTTTTTAATTTCAAAATTTCTTCCTTTCTTGTGGTACATAGTATATTTTCCTTTCATTTTGACAGGATTCAACTGGAAGTTTTGTATTACCTTTCCGACAAGTCATGTATGCTCCATATCCTACCACACACATAGATGTGGATGTCAATACTGTCAAGCAGATGCCACCCTGTCATGAACATATTTATAATCAGCGGAGATACATGAGGTCAGAGCTCACGGCATTCTGGAGAGCGACTTCAGAAGAAGACATGGCTCAGGAAACGATAATCTACACCGATGAAAGCTTCACTCCAGATTTGTAAGTGGTTCTCTGACTATTGATGTCACTGTCAGATGACATGAAACTGAATCTTTGATGAATAAAAGCAGAACAAGTTATATTTAAAGCAAAAAAAAAGGATCTTTTCTTAAATGTGTTTTAAATATAATGGTGTTTTTCCAAAAATAGGGTAAAACTCATGTGTAAATATTAGCTTTTAAAAATCTGTTGAGCTTCTAGGTGCTATACTAAGTGCTCGGATTAATAGTGATTTTAATCAGATAGTCCTAGACCCTATATTATCTATAGTCTAGTTTTATTTAAAATAATTCTGAATCTTTTTTTTTCTTCTTCTTGTGTGTAAAATAATATGCATTGTTGGTGGCTAAAATTATTTTTAAAAGGTTAAAATAAAAAATAACTTGAGGGCCCAGTGGTAGACTGCTTTAGTGTGGCTGTGTCTGGCACAGATATCCAGCACTGTTGCCTTTGCTAAGCTCTTGAAATGTATTTATTAATAAATAAAAAACATCCTTTTACTTTCTATTCTGTATTTTGTTACACATTTCTGTAATAGATTCCAGTGATAGAATTCTATTCACTTCCTAAAGCTGAAAATAGCTACTCTGTGACAAATTCTTCTTCCCTTTGTGGAGTCATACATAGCGCAGGAGACTTTGTTTTCCTTTTGCTGAAGGCCAGAAGAAAATGCCACAAGTGGTTTACTTCAGAAGATGTAATGGACCTTATTGTACAGACTGGCCTCAACTCTGTGGACATGGAGTGTGGAAATAAATTTTTGTAGACCTTGCTTCTAAGAAAAACAAGCAAAATGTCTTATGTAGCACCATCTGAGTTTTGACATTATAGCTCCATTTTTTATGAACTTTTTCTTTGACCCAACATGGGCATTTAAGGTTTTATTTTTCTAGGCAATAGATATAATAGGCTGAAAAGGCTAGAACTCAGGTAAATATCCCTACTTAGAACTGAGCTTTCTCCTCAGAGAATAAGTCTCAGAAATAATGTTCCCAAGCCTGTGGCTCATTATAGATTTAGAAGAAATTTAGGATCTCAAGAGAACCTCCAGAAAAATAGTTCCAATAATAATTACTGGTCTGCTTCATTTTTCCCTTCACAGTTAATTCTATCATGAACACACTACCTTAGAACCTTGTCCCTCCAAATAACCGAGGACCATTATATGTCAGATCTCTACATAAGAGTAAAACCTTTATTTTTG
>PVKA01034340.1:0-23557 GCA_004027165.1 Ctenomys sociabilis
GAGCCCATAATATTAAGCTGAGCTGTAAATGGATATGGTCGACAATTTCTTTGAATAACTCCCTATGGTTGCAGAATGCTGGACTGTGTTGGATTGTGGTGTCGAGTTCAAGAACCTAAGGTAGTTGAATGTCAATGGAGTGCCCACTTTTGACAGGTGTAGACAAAGAAAGGGTTGTAGAAAGAAAAAATCAGGATGTCTTTTCTTCTTATCTCTCTTCCATTTTTTCTTTTTTTCTCATGGAAGAGAGAGAGAAACCATGCCACATTTTAGCTTGTGTATCTGACTAATTTAACCTAACATTATGTTCACAAATAGTATCCATTTACTTATGAATATCTCAAGCTTATTTTTTATGCCAGCATAGTATTCCATTGTATATAAATATCACAATCTGCTTATCTGAATTTTCCTCTTTTTGTGTTACCTTTTTATGTGTTTTGGGTAAAGCTGTGCAAGGCTTTCAGATATATTGAATTGAAATCCTTTTAAAATTGACTATAGAGGTGAAAATATTTGCTCCTCTACAATTCAGTTGTCAACACTATGAGTGACAGTATTTTAACTGTGACACTCATAAATTACCCCTAGATTGTGGCAAGCCATTTAATTTTCCCACTTAATTGGAAAACTTGTTTTTTGCATTGTTACATTTTTGTTTATCCCACTACTGTGAACCAGAGTTCATGGAACTTGCCCTGATATGAAAGAAATAATCATGACAGGTAGTGATGGGCTCAATGAGCAGTAAGATTTCTTATTGCCAAGGATCACTCTTGGGACAGGGGATGCTTTGATAAACCATGTATCTGAGAGTCCAGTTAAACAGAGAAGCCTATTAAGAGAAACTTATTAGAAGGTCCCAAATCAGTGCTGTCATCCCAGTCTGTGGGAAACTCAGCATCTTGCAAAACTGAGTATATTTATATTGATCAAACCACCACAAGAAAAGATAATTAGCAAAGCTCCCACATCTAACATACACAGTAGTTTTCCTACTAAAGTGAATGGATAAACACATCAAGTTGGTGGCGCATGCCTGTAATCCCAGCACTCGGGAGGCTGAGGCAGGAGGATTGCTGTGAGTTCGAGACCAGCCTGAGCTACAAAGTGAGCTTAAGGCCAGCCTGAACTGCATAGTGAGACCCTGTCTCAAAAAAGACAAAAAACAAAAAAACAAACAAACAAAAAAAACCAATTAGTTCTTTGTAGATTGGGAAGTGAGGCTTTCTTACAAGGTCACTGCTGTTTTCTGCTAATACAATTTTTCATACATCAAATTTTAACTTCTTCTGATTTAAATGCATGTTTTTAACATTTGTATGAGTTACCCTGCATATGCAACATTGTTTTGATTTTATGTTTAAAATAATCTTAGGGCCAGGGAGATAGTTCAGTGGCTTAAGTGCCTGCCTGGCAAGCACAAAGTCTTGAGTTCTATCCCTGGTACAAAAAAAAAAAAAAAATTGTTTGGTCTGGCGAGATAGCTCAGCAGACTAAAGCTCCTGCTTAGGCAGAGACAAGTGGCTGGGTTTGGATCGCCAGAGGGCTGTGCCAGCCCCGTTCATGGGGGGCGCTAAGATGGTGATTGAGACTGAGCACGGTGGTGCGTGCCTGTAATCCGAGTGCTTGGGAGACTGAAAACAGGAGGATCACTAAGAGTCTGATCTGTGTAGTGAGATGCTGTAGACACTGTACTAAATACATAAAAGTAAATAAGATAAAATAAAATGAAATAATCTTAAAATGTGAAGGTTATCATTCCAAAATAAAGATGTAGCTGTAGGGGGGGGGTATAATTAAGGTCTGTGCTATCCTTAATAAAGTTTTCTAATAATAGTCTTTGAATTATTCTCATTCTCTTTTTTGGAGGGGCGGAACCAGGGATTGAACTCAGGCCCTTGTGCTTGCCAGGGAAGTGCTTATTCCACTCAGCCATCTCCCTATCCCCTTCTCACAAAAATTAGCAAATCTGAAAAGTAGAACAATATTTTGTTCAGCCTGAAGAAGTCTTGGAGATAATCCAAACCCAACTCTTCATTTTACAGAAAAGAAAATTATACTGTATCTCCAAATAAAAACAAACAATGTATTGAAAAAGGGATAAGAACATGTGTCTGCAAACCATGATTCCTGTGTTTTTCTGAGGCATTCAGCTGCACAATACACATCCTGCAGAGGACACCAATCAAGAGGTCCTATAATAACATAATCCTGAACTTATTTGTTGAGCAATTATTTCCCTTCTGTGGAAAAAAAAGAATCAGAACATATTTTGCATCTGCTATCCTTTTAGCTGCTTAAATTTAGTTAAGATTTTTATAAGCCTATTTAGCAATTGCATAAAATCAAAACCATTAAGCATGAGTCACTCTACATCCAAGCATATTTTTGTTACACACAAGCATATTTTGGTTAAGATTAATTTATGCTAATTAAGGATAATGGGCTGACCATGAGCAATATATCAGCTAAAGTAAATACATGAGCAAGTTATAAAACTGGTGGCACTCTGTAGAACAAGCCACTTTGCAATAAAACAAACTCCTTTGACCTCTGAGCAACAGCTATAGACCTGTCAGTCCTTCAAACTCCCTAAGGCCTATGCCTCCAAGCTTTGATGGTAGCTAGCAGAAACTAAAAACCAATTCATAATTCTTTCACAGAAATCCTTCTGGCATTTAGTGTCTTTTTAGGCACCTAAGAAGCAGATAAATCTCAGCTTCATGAAATTTGACTGTTTGAATGTGTCTCTAATGGAGAGATGAAGCTAGACAAAAGAAGACTATTGATTTTTTACACCATTCTGATTCCTCATAAAATTATATGATTTTATTACTGGCATCCATGTATAGACCTCTCAGGCTGTTTCTTTGTGATCTTTGGACATACATGCTAAGAGATTTCCCAAGGAATGTGATGGCTGTTTAATGATGATTCAGTTTCCAAGATAATGTCTGCTTTTCAGAATATCATTAATATCTCTAAATTCTAGGAGTACTACCACCCTCAGCTCCTCTTCCATCTTGCCCACGGGAAGTGATCTTCATCTGAAAATGCAAGAGTAACTTCAAACCAATATGTAATACTGTTTGATTCCTTCTTCTTGAGAATCTTAACAAACTCATCTGGATTAATCAGAATGGATATTTCTGAATGTTTTAGACAAAATACTAAAAATATTTTCTGTGTTGAGTGTCTTTATATTTCCAAAAAGATTTTTAACACACTATACCTTTTGAGTCTTAAAAAAACCCACAGTGGAGTTCATAGTATCAATGTTAGCACACTCATTTTATATCTGAAAAAAGTGACAGTCCAAAAGACTGAATGATTTTCCCCTGCTTGCTCAGATAAAAAGCTTTATCTTCAACCCTAGTACCTCCATGCCTTCACTTTTCTCTAAATGAATTTACACACAACTAAGATGCTTCTATGTTTAAGGTGTCATCATTGCTATTATTACTGGACTATTTATGTTAATAGATGTAACAATGTTATTTAAATAAACTCTTATTATTTGTTACTAAAAAGAGTATTTTAAAGAATTTTTATTAGTATATGTTTGTGCTGCATAATATTAACATTCATCTTGGGAAATTAATACTTATACATATCACATCTTCATCATATTTACTTTTCTTCCCCCTGCCTGTCCATTCATACCTGCCTTCCCCTCTCCCTTCTTCCCAAGACCACCTTGCCATCTCCAGGTTCTACCTCCCTATTGTCTATATCTATCTTTTATTTTCCTGTTTAAATTATTTGTATTTTGTGTATTATATTAGAAAAACAATATGATGTTTAACCCCTGTCTGATTTTTTTCATTTAACACGATGATCTAAAAATCAACCTATTTTTCTACAAGTGGCTCGAATTTCTTCTTTATACCTGAGTAGTATTTCTTTGTGTATGTATACTATATTTTCTTTGTGTATTCATCTGTTGATGAGCATGGAGTCCACTTCCATTACTTAGCTACTGAGAATTGCACTGCTATAAATGTGAATTGGCTTGTATCTCTTCAAACCAATAAACAGAAAAATGTTATTACAAAATTATTGTTGCGCTATTTAGAATTCTGCATAGGAAAATCAAGAAATCATAGAACTCTAAGTAATACAAAATTCTACAAATTATTCCATCATTTTCTTGTCAAATTTATTCTTTTGATATGGTAGAAGATCTGAGTCCACAATGTGTGGCTAGACCATCTGAGTAGTTACTCTCCCATTAGCTAATGGTGAGTGATGAACTAAAAAGGCACCGAGCACACAGTTGCAAGGAGAAATGGTGACAGAGAAGTAAGACCACCATTTTATTTCAAAGGGTTTGGGGCTTGAATTCCTGAAGGAGAATATGTTAGAACCTGGAACCACCCAGAATTCATTCCACCCTGGACCAAAAGCCAGTCTTATCCCTAGTGAGAATGGACAAGAAGCAGTCACCTGTTCTGCAATCAGCAGCACAAGTATGCAAGCAGACTTGACCTATGTCAGAGCAAAGGAATCATCTCATACTCAGACAAGAGCCCAGCAGGCAAGTGGAGGGACAAAGGATCCTCAACATGTTCTGTGAACAGTGTGACAAGTAGGTAAGCAGTCTTGACCAGGAGCAGGACAAGAGCACACTGGCATGTCCTGGGACCACTGGCACAAGTAGGCAAGCAGCCTTTGCTGACAGTGGGACAAGGGCACTATGCCTGCCCTATGACCAACATTTTAGAGGAGTCAGTGGTATGGCCAAGATCAGCCATACATCCAGCAGTAATCATACCGCAGACTAGATGGGGTTACTTAGTACAGATTCTAGTTCTGATTATGGAACACAGAACAAGAGGCACCACAAGAAATTCTTTTGGAGGGTGGTTGTTTAGATTTTCAATTTTATCATTTGGTTTCTTTTCTCTGTTCTATCTCAATGGTCTTTCTTGAATTTTTGATATTTACTTGTGAAAGAAAATTGTCTCTCTGGTACCCATTGATATTCTATTGCTTGCTCCTTCATCATTTCCCACTTTTCCTCTTCTTCAGCTTCCTAAACTTTGAGTGATCATCATTTGTAATTCAGCCTTGTTTCCACTATACTTGTCTTCTGTTAATGCTGCTTTGCCTCACATCTCTTCCAAGTTCCCCTTCTCCACAGGAAAATATCACCCTACCAAGGGTAATTCAATGTATGCTAGCTCCTGGCTTAGGTTAGATGTTCTAATGTAACTGTAAGTCTTACTCCTAGGGTTAGAGATAATGAATTAGCAATTAACATAGGTTGTCAGTTTCTAAGCTGTGACTGATGATACTGTTACTGCTAACTGTACTACTTTAACAAGGAGACCATACTTGTTGTCATCTCTTGTTCACCAGTATAGGACAACATTGTGCTATTCTGAGGTCATAATAATCCCCATAGGGAAGGACCAAAGGACTGGGAGCTTAGTCAAATAGATAGCAACTCCTTATCCTTCAGAAAGTAGGAAAATAGAACCTTGGGATAGACACAACACTAACAGCCAGATACACCTTGAAGACTCGGAAGACTAGACATTTTCTAGAAAATCATCAATACTAGCAGTAAAGGCACCTAACATAAAAATTCAAGTGACAACACAGAAAAAATAAAATAAAGCAAAATAGAACATGATAAAACAAAGAAGCAATAAGAAAGCCCTAGCTTCTAGGCCACCCAGTACAAATTCAAGGGACAAGATAGAGAAAATCAAGTTATTCATGTAAATCTTCTAGAACAACAGCATCAGATATTATAAATGGAGGAAGACAACAGTAATAATTTCACATAAAAACGAAATCATAATCATAATGAAGTATTTTCTCAATAAATCTGGATAGCACATATGTCAAAAAAATAGTGGAGCATAGGAAAAAGATGGAAACCTAAATGCCCAACACAGAAAAGAAATAAAATGCATGAAACAGATTCAATCAAATTACAAGGATATTAAATAGACCATTGAAAATTTACAAAATCACATAAAATAAAATGAAGATAAAATATTAGACCTAGAACACAGAATCCCACTTTAGTGATCATGAAAAGAAAGAGCTATTAAAAATAGCAAGTGGCTAAGAAAAAACAATCCAATAATTACAGAATGATGCAAATAAGATTAATATTATATTGACTGGAATCAATGAAAAAGTAAGAGTCAGAACAAATTATGTAAAATATGTCTAGAGAAATAATAGAGAAATTCCCAAGCAGGCAAAAAAATTTAACACGTAATTAAGTGAGATATACAGAATTCCAATTAATCAAACCAAAATAAAAATATGCCAAGGCATGTAGTAATGAAGATTTCAGAAATTCAGCACAAAATATAATAATAAACATGATAGAGTAAAAGAAATAAATAATCTATAAAGTAAAGCCCATCATAACCATAGCTTACTTCTAAACACAAGCACTTAAATCAAGGAGAACTTGAAGGAAGTATTTCAAACCCTGAAAGAAAATAACTTCCAACTGAAATAGATGTATCCTGTGAAACTGTCTTTCAGAATTAATGGAGAAATAAAATATTTTCGTGAAAAATAGAAATGAAGAAATTCATGACAGGTAAACCAGTTCTACAAAAGGTTTTTGAAAGATATTCTAGAAATAGTGAAAACCATAATTTGAAGAGCACCAATAGAAAGAAATCAGTAGGGAAGAGAAGCAATTAAACAGAGAAGAGAGGGAACCAACAGCAAAAAAACAATGACAACAAGAAGTCAATATATATTTGTTATAACCACCAATGTAAGTGATCTCAACTCACCAATCAAAGGAAATAGACTGGCTGAATAAATCAAGAAACAAGAACCAATAATATAATTCATTTAAGAAACGCATTTAACTCAAAAAGAAAATTCATAGACTGAAAGTCAAAGGATGAAAAACAGTATTCCATGTTACAGCAACCAAGAAAAAATCAGGCATATCTATTTTGCTTGCAGATAATGTGAACTTCAAGTGCAGACTGATCAAAAGATATAAAGAAGATTACTCCCAGCACTCGGGAGGCTGAGGCAGGAGGATTGTTGTGAGTTTGAGACCAGCCTGAGCTACAAAGTGAGCTTAAGGCCAGCCTGAACTGCATAGTGAGACCCTGTCTCAAAAAGAAAAAAAAAAAAAGAAGATCACTGCATACATGTTAATGGAAAATGAAAAAAAGAATGAATAACAAACATAAATATATATGCACAAATATAGGGACTCCTAACTATATAAAACAAATATTAACAGACAAGAAAAATCAGATAACTGCTAGCACAGTTCTTGTGTGGGACCTGAATACCACATTGTCAAAAATTGATTGGTCAACTAAACAAAAGTCAACAAAGAAATATTAGAACTGAATCAAACCTGTGAACAAATATACCTAGTAGATGTCTACAGAATGTTTCAACCTACAGCACCAGGATAAAAATTTTATTCACTGGTGCATGGAATATTCTGCAAAATAGACTATGTACTATTTCATAGAACATGTATAAATAAATGGAAAAGAAATCAAATTATCCCATATGCATTATCATACCATAGTGCAAGGAAAATAAAAATCAATGGCAATAGAAACTACAAAAATTCTGCAAAACACATGGAATGCAAATAACACCCTATTGATCAAATAATGAGTCACAGATGAAATTAAACAGCACCTCCAATTAAATGCTAATGCTAATACAGCATACTGGAAATTATGAAATACAATGAGCGAAATTAATAACAATGAACTCTCACTTTATGAATACAAAATGATTATCAAATGAACAACCTAATGATGAACTGCAAACTTCTGGAAAAAGAAGACCAAGTCAAGCCCAAAACTAATATGAAAGAGAAAATTATAAAGATAAGAACAGAAGGCAATGCAGTTGAATCTAAGAAAACAGTACAAAATACATAAGTGAAAAGTTGTTTCTTTGGAAGATTAAATAAAAATGGTCAACCATTAGTCAACCTTATCATAAAATGGAAAAACTCATATTCATGCAATTAGAAATAAAAACAGTGGAGTCACAATGACTATTGTGGAAAACCCAAAGATGAGACATACAAAATCCAGAAGAAATAGACAGATTTCTAGATATATGTGAGCTAACATAATTGAATCAAGAACATATAAAAATTCTAAATCACCCAAAATCAGTAAAAGAAATTGAAAATACAATTAAAAGTTTATGAACAAAGAAAAGTCCTAGTCCTAATGGATTCACTGTTTTATACTACAAAAAAAAAATGTAGAAAAGATCTAAAACCATTACTTGTCAAACTTTGTAATGAAATTAAGAGGGAAACAATGCTCACAAAGTCATTATTAGCCAATAGTACCTTGATAACAAAACCAGAGAAAGGTCCAACTAAAGGTGAATTAGAGGCCAATATAATCAATGTTCATAATGAACATCGATTCAAACATCCTCAGTAAAACACTGGCAAACAGAATGCAGCAAATCGTCAAGAACATTATACACCACGACCCAGTATGATTCATTCCAGTGATGCAGAGATTATTTATTATACATAAATCTATAAATGTAATACACTATATTAACAAAGCCAAGGGAAAAAAGCACATGTTCATCTCAACAGATGCAGAAAAAAAGGGTTGACAAAGACCAACACCCATTCATAATAACAATCTTACATGTTGGAATATATGGTCTTTATCTCAATATAATAAAATCTATCTATGACAAACCAACAGCCAAAACCTCAGTGAATGGTCAAAAACTAAAACCTTTCACTCTAAAATCGGATGAAAGAAAAGGATGTCCACTATCACCAGTACTATACAAAATTTTTCTGGAAACATTAGCTAAAGTGGTTAGACCAGAGAAAAACATGAAAGGAATAAAAATAAGTAAGAAGTTAAATTACCTTTATTTGAAGATGACATGATATTCTACATAGAAGACCTCTGACTCCACCAACACATTTCTAGATTTAATAACCCGACATAGTCGCATTGTTTGATGCAAAATCAAACTCAGAAATCAACAGCATTCTCAAACAGAAATAACCAATTCACTGAGAGCGAACCTGAAGAATATGTGCCTTTCATAAAACCCTAATAAAAGTGAAGTACTTAGGAATTAACCTTAAGAATTAAAGATCTTTGTTTTGAGAAATATAGTACTCTGAACCATAAGCTATAAGACAATGCAAGGACCATCACAAACCTTGACTTGTAACTATACTATAAAAAGCTATGCTGCTAAAAACAGCATGGTTCTGGGGAAAAACACAAGATCTTGAGGGTCAGGGAAATAAAATACAAGATGCTTAAACAACTTCAAACATACTCGGCCGGCTTATCTTTTTTATGTATTAGGTACAGGCTCTCACGATGCAGCTCAGACTTGTAGTGATCCTCCAGTTTTCCATCTCACCAGTGTTGTTGGGATTACAAGGGTGTGCCACCACACCTGAACTCTGTCACTGGTTCAGCATGCTTGAGGGTGGGTCCAGTGAGGCATGAAGTATCAGGAATCAAACCCTGGCCCCTGCACAAGCCTAAGCATGCTCTTAGTCTGCGGAGCTATCTCGCTGGCAAAGGCAGCTAATCTTTTTTTTAGTGGAACCAGGAGTTAAACTCGGTCCCTTGTGCTTGGCAGGCAAGTGCTTATTCTACTAAGCTATCTCCCCAGTGCAAGCCAGCTTATCTTTGACAGTGATGCATGTTTACTGGAAGGACAACCTTTCTAATAAGTGGTACTAGGAAAACTGGCTTTCCATGTGCTAAAGACTAAAACTAGACCCATGTCTCATACCATGTGATAAGCAAGAATCCAAATGGATCAAATATCTAAATATTGAAACAGAGCCACTACATCTGGTGGAGGAGAGAATAGGCAGAAATCTTGAAAACATAGGTGTAGGCAATGTCTTCATGAACAAAACCCCCACCATGTGGAAAATACTACAAGAAATCAACAAGTGGAATTTCATTTCATTAAAAAGTTCGAAGAAGAAGAAGAGGAAGAGGAAGATGAAGAAGAAGAAGGAGAAGGAGAAGGAGAAGGAGAAGGAGAAGGAGAAGGAGAAAGAGAAGGAGAAACCACAAACAGAGTGAAAAGACAACCCACAGAATGGAAAAAAAATTCCTAGCCAATTGTTCTTCAGACAAAGAGCTAATACACAGAACACATAAAGAATTGAAAACAAGGGCTGGCCAGACAGTTCAGTAGATTAAAGGGACTGAATGCCTAGGCAGGCACAGGGACCTGGGTTTGATCCTGGGCATATTGTGCTAGACCTCCCTCAGGGAGCACTGATACTGTGATTAAGACTGGGCATGGTGAAACACTCCTCTAATCTCAGTGCTTGGGAGGCTGAAAAACAGAAGGATGGCTACAAGTCTGACCCATGTAGTGAGACCCTATAGACCCTGTACTAAATACATAAAAAAGAATTCAAAACAATTAGATCCCCTAAATATAAATATCCAATCCAATCATGCCCACCTGAAAGGAATAGACACTCTCATAAGAACAAACATAAAAGAAACATGAAAAAATGTTCAACATTACTGATTACCCAAGCAATACAAATTAAAAGAAGGCAGAGATTCCATCACACTCAAGAAAGAATGATTATCAACAAATTAGTCAATGAAATGTGTTGACATGGCTGTGTGGAAAAAGTAACCCTTCTCCAGTATTGATGAAGAATGTTGATAATTAAGGTAGTTTAACTCCTTTGTAAGCCATTATGTATCCTATTTGCTTCTACCCCACTTAGCTTTAAGTCTTATTCCTGGTAAATTGGCTCCACCAGGAAAGTATTCTTTCCTGACTTTTAACTTCAAAAATAAATATCTTATTCATTGATGTTGGTACTGAATTTATGACATCTTGTCTTCTTTTTAAGTATTAGGCATGTCTTCCACTCCTTCCACTTATTGTGCTATCAATACAGGGGGTAATATAGTGTATTTGAATTTAAACGACAGATTAAGTAAGGTTTAATCATATTATTTGCTGCCCTAGCCACCTCCTAGTCAAATGCTCTTAGACTCATTGCTTAGCCTGTTAGTTCTAATCCTCAAAATGATGTCCATCCATTAATACCATTGCAAGTAGTTGGCTCATGCGTGAACATAACAAGTTTATTACTGAGGTATGTCAGAGTTCAAATGAATGTTGAATCAAATCACCTTGTGAACTGCTCCATGTCATTTAACTTGGTTATTAAGTGAAATAGCTAGCTAAGTAGATAGGTAGGTTGATAGACCAAACCTAGATCCCTTCATGGTTAATTAATTATGTTACCACTCAAGTACAGAAGTATCTCCTATATGGTTGCATTTGTCAGGGCAGGAATATCACTCAGTGGCACAAGAGCATGCCTCACAAGCACAAGGTCCTGACTTCCACTCCTGGTAACATAAAAACATATGTATTTGGCACATAGTTTCTACAGTATGTTCAGTTGGAGTTCTTAGTTGGTAGAACATTCAGGTACTAAGAACAGAATAAGCAAATGATTTAAGACAACAGAGATTTATTACCTAGCTTGAAATGTATGCTACATGTAGGTTTTCCCTTAATGGCACTCTTACAATTACTTTGGCTTTCCCCTCATAACTGCAAAATAGCTTCCAGAACACAATATATCATGTTGTTGGCAAACATGACAGTGGGAAAAAGACCTTGCTCTTAATATATTTTCTTCTAGTCAATAGGAAGAAGCTCTGCAGAACTTCTGTTCCTTGCTTCCTTGGAAGAATTCCCCTTATATATTTTTTCGAAAGATCTGGGTCACACGTTTACCCTTAAACAGATCCCTGTCGAGAGGGTAATGGGATTAGCATGTTTGTTTTAGACTGGGGAGATACCCATCTTCCCAGAACGTATCAGTATTTATTCTGCAGAGAAGAAGGGTTGCTTAAGGAAGATAGAAGGAGATACAGCTGCAGGAGGGAAATATACAAGTGATTATCAAGAAATAGGCTGTCCTTGCATTCACAAACCTCAAACCTCAGCCTCTTGAGTAAAGCTTATAAGGATGTACTGTCATGCCTTGCTAGTCCAGTAATTTGTATGAAAAATTACATATTAGAAATTTCAATTTCTGATTACCTCAAATCTGTCTTTTCTTCAACCATTTATTCTTAAGCTTAAGTTTGGAACTACCTAGAACTTATTTAATGTCTTTTCATCAGTCTAGGCAGTTTCTTTTCCATTTGACAGTCTGCAAACATTTTTAAATTGTCCTTGTGCATGCTTATGTCTCCCCTTCTTGATATTATCTAAACCAGATCCTTCATAGTTTCTAAGTCTTATTGTTGCAGGCAGCCAAGTTAGGTAGAAATATTACAGGCAGTCAGACCGGGCCAGGCCCTCAAAGGAGGTAACAAAAAAGACAAAGATACCTTACAACTGTGGGAGGGACAGATGCTCCTGCTGTCAGCCAGACCTAAGGACATAAAAGATTAGCACCTGGGATTGATATTCTAAAGTGGTATCAATCATCTTGAAAGACCCCAAGTGAGTCACTAGTCAACCCCCAATGGGAAGAGACCCTGTCCCATATTCATGCCCGCTTACTCTGTGACTCACTTCCCCATTTGGTCCCAGATTTAATCAATTTTACCTGAGCAACGGTGCTTGTAATCCCATTGGTTCACCATAGTTCTATCCCACCCTACATCCACCTAATCGATTTCCCATTCTCTCCATCTTAACCCCGCATGGTTTTACATACTAACAGTCCCTGGAAGAGGACAGCTTCCCGGGAAACAACCTGTTCAGGGGCCACCTCCTGTCCCTCTCTTGGATAGGAGCTTTTTCCCTCAGTAAATATATTCTGCTCATAACCTCCATTTGTTGCTAAAGTTCATTCTTCGGTTTTAAACAACACGAACTTATCCAGGTCAAGTTTGGAGATCATTTTTCCCTATGTCATTTGGAGATTCCCTATATCATTTAGAGGTCACGCACCCAAGATCAGCTTTTCTCTCTGTATCATTATTACCATCCCAGTCCCTTTCTTATAGCATCAGCATGCCCCACAAGTAGCCCATTGAAAATAATGAAATTCTCTCGAGTGTGCTGGCAATTTCAAACTGGAGGGTCTAATGTCTCTCACTGAGGATACTGAGTGTGTCTTACAATCTATTCTTATAAAGTTACTGAAACTGTAGATTTCTACTGAACATGTATTCAGTATACTTCAGGCTTTTTGTGTTCCATGTGCTAATATTGAGCCTGATTAACTATGTCCTGTAAAGGAACTTCTCTTATTGTTTGTGACATTTTTACAGAAGGAGTCAAATTTGAATTTAAGATATTACATTGATTTTTCTTGAATTTTACCATGTTAGGTGGAGTTGTCTCTTTTGTTAACCTCTGATGTTGTTTTTATACATTTTAGTGTGGTAGCTGCTGAAATTTATTAAGAAAGGGGGACTTCAAATTTTGTTTAGATTGGTGGTTTCAAGTTGAGCTATAGAGCTGTATCACCCAGAAAGCTGAGAACAAGTATTACAAAGTCATGATGTTTAAGACCCATCCCTGAATTAATCAGAACTAGAGATGTGCCTGGTGATCATTACTTTTAAAAATCCTCACATCCTTGCAAGCACCCAGGATTATTGATCAGTGCTTTATATTAACACAAGGCTGAGACTTCTATCTAGCATAGAATATAATTATTTAGCTTTAAAGCTATAGATTAATAGATAATAGAACTAGTACAGTCTAGTTGGGTTCAGATCTCTATAATTTTTTGTATATTTTAGATGTAAATTAGAAAGTACATACACCTGTCCATGCAAAAATATAAACCCTTTCCATCTTCATGAATGTATTATTAATATTTTTGTACATTTTCTCTACCGTGAATATGTCATGAATTCTTCTCCATTTATATTTTTAATCATATTAATATTTGGCCAAAATATTTCACGTGCTATTTTCGATACATCCTAGTCATCAATTTAATAAATGTATAATAATTCAATGATGAAATGCAACAGACATTGTGCACTAACTTCCCCTTCCTTAGGTATTTATGATGGTTGTTTTAAACAATGCCACATTGGATGCTTTCATCCATGTAACTTTTACTACATTTTGAATAATTTCCCAAGCACGATTCCCAGAAGTGGAATTAATTGGTGAAATAGTATGAATATTTTATTGCATATTTTAAATTTCTTTCCAAGAGATATATAAAATTTGAAAGAATTTTTCTACATATAAGAATTCTGCTACACTGTTGCCAGAATTAGGGCATACGATTTATTTTGCCTCTGAATTTATAAAATGACCTTATATTGCTTTTACAAAAAATCCCTTTCTTAGGTTATCAGCAAAGTTAAATGTATGCCTGTTTGCAAGCATTTTTCCAAGCATTTATTTATCTATCTATTTGGAGTAAAAAGGTATGATTGGGAGAAATGACACAACTACTTCTATTGTAGCTATACATGGTCAAATGATAACGTGGCATGATCTGTTGATTCCTTAAAAATATTTCCACTGAAGACTTTATATTTCTATTCCCAAGGCCAAAATTAATGCTGGTCCCTACATACTGCCCCTTATGGACCAATGGCAGTGATATCTGCAGAAGCCCTGGTAGCCCTGTGGTAAGTGTGAGGGAAAAAGGAGAAAAAGGGAAAGAGGAAATCACTTTTCATTCTCCTATTTTGTAATGCACGAAATATTCAAAAGAATATGATAAGAAAATGTACACTCGGATTACCCTAAAAAATCTTACCTTATGGGCTAGTAGTATCACTGCTCAAGGGAAGATCTTTCGCCTCTTTTGAATCTGAATTTGAGTTTGAGTCCCAGTGCTGCCAAAAATAACAAATCAAAATCATGGAAAATCATATAAAATGTAAGAAGTGCTTCTCATTTATCTTATATGAATCTTTTTTAATCTACCTTGAAGACATTAGCACCCACAATTAGATAATTTGTGTGTGATGCTTAGAAAAATAATTTTATGGTGTACATTTGGTTCTTTTCTCCTTTTCACTCAACACTGTGTTGTTGAGATCTGTTCCAGTCAGTTTCATTAGTTGTTACGACTAGGTAGTATCCTATGCTTTGCATATTCCTCTAATATACTTAGCTGCTTACAAATATTTTGCCTTTGTTAGCAGTGCTGCAAAAAGTATAGCCTGCATATCTTTGGGTGTCTGTACTTGAATTTTTCTGAGTTCTAGTCTTAAGAGAGGAATTTCTGGAACCTGGGAAATGTACATTTCAGTTTTCATGAAGAGATTCCAGATGTATTTTTATAATGGCCATAGCAATTTATACTTCTACCAAACATAGCTAAGAATTCCAAAATTCACACAACCTCTTTGCACTGTATCTTATTTATCCAGGTTTTAAAGTTCATGTTATGTGATAAGGTAATATTATGCTATTTCACAAAACATTTTAAATTGCTAATAAGTTTTAATTGTTTCATTAGATTTATTATTCATGTTGTTCTTCTTTGAAGTTTTTCATATTCTTATTCATTTTTCTACTATGCAGGTACTACTTTTATCTTGTTTATTTGCATCAATTTCTTGTACTTATATACTAATTATTCTCAAAGAGGGGATCACACTTGCCAACAGATATTTGAGTAGTTTAGCTGTCTCAATGATAGGATGGCATTATAAGGCTTTCATGAGTGAGTACCAGAAATTTTAGTTACCACAAATATTAAAATAATGTTATATTATTACTCCTAACTTGAAAATATTTTGCCAGATATTGATTCAAGTAACAAACATTTCTAATATAAATTATATTAGGTTCCAAGTTGACATAATTGAAACACAAGGTATTCTTTTTTACAAGAACTCAGCTCACTTTGGGCCATATTTTTTACCTTTTCTGAATTTCATTTTATTTTTTAAGGAGAATAAAAAATAGTAAAAAGAAACATTACAAATGACAAAGAATTTCACTAAACAAGATGATATTTAACCTAGTTTGTTTAGAAAAATCAGTTGACCAAAGGCAACAAAGTTAAAGAATGTATGACTCCTGGAAACTTAAGTCCATTCCTTCACCCTTACAGGTGGCCTGTTTCTGGTGATTCTAAGTATAAATTCAGATCTCTCTACTATCTGTCTTACTGTGTTGTATATGACAAGAACTTTTCCATTTTGAACACATATGAGAGGTATAGATTTTATTTCATTTACACAATATGACAAACCAGTTTTTGTAATTTCATTTATTAAATAATACCTGTGATTTTTGATTAAAATTTGTTGTACTTTTTAAAATCTGATAGAGTAAGACTCTTTGATGGTTTATTTTTTCAGGATAAATTTTTTGAAATACTATTTTTTCTATATGTTTTTGAGTGTGTAATTATCTCTAAATCAATAGCTTTTTGTTATAATTTGATTAAATCTATAGGTTATCAGCGATAGAAATACATTTAACATGTTATATTTTCCACTTACTCTGGTATTGTTTAGTCTTATAAAGATTTACACTTTCTTCATGAAATTTCTATGCTTGTCAGTTAAATGAGAAGATTTACAGTATTTAGATAATTTGTAGATTTAGAGAATGTATAGTATTGTCCATTACTGTGAATTATGTCTTATTTGTGTTTTATTTTCTACCTAATTGTTATTAATGTAGAAAAATACAATTTTCACATCGATTTGTGTTAAACAGCCTTTTCAAATTCTTTAGTTAGTTAAGGATTTTCTTTTGTGTTTTTATGTAAGCTATTACATTCTCTTATACACAACAGTAATCTTATCTGTTTGCCTATCATTTTACAAACTCTTATTCCATTTTCTGCGTTGAGCAGATTTGTCTAGAACAATTTGTTCTTACAGGGTATATACATTTTTTAAAGGCATCAGGCAAAGAAAAAGAACACAGAGCTTATGGTGAAATGGGGTTATGTTTACAACTATCAAAAGCTTCATCATTGTCAGAATAGAAAGAAGGCACTTAAGAAAAGACACTATGACAAGCAGTAAGTGATTGAGAAATACAAGTATAGTCCAATATGTGTGGCAATTTACTTTGAAGAAGGCTTGAAGCAAATTTGTAGACATGGGCGGTAGAAGAGTTCCACCTTGCGAGTTCTCGTAAGGTAGCAAGAGGAAGAATATCTACAGTCATTTGGAAAACTGTAATGCCAGATATCATGAAGCATAGCCCACAGCACACATGGTAAACTAAAGGAAATGGTTTGGGTGAAGTGTGTGTATATGTGTATGTGAAGAGTGACATTTTTTAGTACTGCTATGTGGCTTGGTTTACCCATATATGATTGCCTATGTTCTCATAATATACTTTGTGGAAGAATTCACAAAGAAGAAAACAGAATTGGTGACATACCTCAGGAGTCTAAGTGCCTGCCTGGCAACTGCAAGGACCTGGGTTTGATCCTGTATATCACAGGCCATACCAGCCTTGTGCTGAGCTGGCCACTAAGACTGGGCATGATAGTGCATGCCTGTAATCCCATTGCTGAAGAGGGTGAGGCAACAACAACAAAAAATGTGGCTGAGACAAGAAGACCACTGTTAATCCAAGGTCTGTAGTGAGACACTGTATATATATATATATATATATATATATATATATATATATATATATATATTTAAACATTAAGAATAAACACAAAATGCAAGTTATGCTAAAAATAATACATTGTATATGTCGAAACAGTTAAAAGAAAGAATGTGGAATATAACCAACATTCGAACATGACAAAAGCATAAGATAATGGGTATACTGATTATACTGAGGTAATAAAGACCTAATTTACACATAAAGCAAGTCATCACATTGTATTTCTGTAATGACTGATTGACAGGTTTGCTTTGTTCTTTGGAGGAATTCCAGTCATCTCATTCAACTTGGAAGTCATCTTCTGAATTCTAGAGCAAACTCTTTCGCTTTTGCCTCAGATCCATCAGCCTTCTGGGTACTAGACTGTTCATCCTTCCATAGAACACGTGCTGGCCTCCTAATATGAACTTGCATTGGACACAACTGTGAGTGCCAGACCTTCCAAATCTCCAGTGTGCAGGCAGAGCTTCTTCATCTCCTCATCCAACACTGGAAGTGACCTTTTTAAGTAAACCTTATAAGTTGTTATTCACATGTATTTCTTGTATTACACGTGTTTCTTCAGTAAAACACTGATGTGTACAACTTCATAATTAGGTATAGATATTATATATTAACCAAAAATAAATGTACACAATAGGAAACAAATTATTATCAAGTATGAATCATTTCACAGCAAAAGCAGATTTTCAAAATTAGCATTATGTCAAATGAATATTCTGTGGTAAAAGGTAGTGATATCATCAATATCATTATTTAGTTTTCAAATTTGGCAGAAAAGTGTGCAGGATTTCCCTGTAAAGAATTGCTTGGGAGGGCCAGCAAGATAGCTCAGCAGACTAAGTGCTTGCTTTGGCAAGCACAGGGCCCAGGATTGTATCGCCTGTCCAGCATGCCACGCTGGCTTCACTCCTGGGGCTCACTGACCAAGTAGTCAACTCCAGGTGTATTGACACATGCCTGTAATCTCAGCACTGGGGAGGCTGAAAACAGGAGGATCACTACGATTCCAAGCTGCATAGATTCCTATAAAAAACACATAAAACAAACAAACAAACAAAAGCAATTGCTTGGGGCTGGGGTGCTGCTCAGTACTACATTGTGTCCCAAGCACATGAGGTCCTGTTTTTAATGCCCAGAACCAAAAACAAAAAGAGCATTATGGTAGAACATTTTGGTAGATAACTACTCTGAAGTTAAAAGAATTTTTGTCCACTCTCAGTTTTTGAAGCAATTTTAGTACAAATAGCTCCTCCCTTTGGTCTATTTAAGTGAAATTTCCCTGAAACTTTTTTTTTTCAGGCACTAAACTGTTCTTACTCTTTTGGTTAGACTTTGGCATTGCTGTCCTGTTTTTCTTTTGAGCTTCTCTCCATTTAATCTCAGCTATTTAACCTACGTTATAAATTTATAACCCTGTTACAAATTTTTATATATTTTCTAAATTTTCTCATTTTTTCTTGTAATATATTTAATTGGTTTAGTCAAGACTTTGGGAGCTCTAGAACACAAGCTTACCTACAAAAATTTATATGAAATGATGTTAACTATTCTTGAAAAGTTGGAAAAACCCAATTATAAAAACATATGAACCTGATGTTCAATTACAGACATGCTGTTTGATTATTTTATTTCATTAATGTAATTAATTAATCAAGTTTTGAAGTATTGGGTCTGTTTTAGCATTTTATATTTTCCAGTTTGATTTAATTTGTGTTGACTTTAAATTTGTGCTTATATTGTGGTTTGGATCTCAAATGTCCCCTAATATCTCATGTGTCAGAGGTGGGAACTGGTTGGAAGAGGCAGGTCACTAGAATATGACTAGTGGGGAGGAGATTCTTGTCCCCAGCTCCTCTATTTTCTCTCTGCTTCCAGGCCACCAAGTGGTGGAAGTTTTCTTCTGGCGTGCCCTTCCCTATGCAGTACCTGCCTTGAATCCTGCTGACTATGGACTTAACCCATTGAAATTAAAAGCCAAATAAACCTCTCATAATTTCAAGTAAAGGCGTTGACTATTTTCCCCCGCAACAGGAAAGTAAGTAATAAAATTTATTGGAGAATGTTTCTCTTAGTGTGCATACAGGGGATACTTTGTGTAATTTTTCCACTGCTGTTTGAAAGTTTAACATTTTATTTTTATTGTTTAGAGATATTTCTAGCTTGACATAGATGGCAACACAGAGTGATAAGGGGAAAATTTTAGAGATGGATTCCCAATTCTAAAGATGGGGAGGTTTATGAGCTTTGTGACAAGTGAGAATACATAACTCTCTTGAGCACACAGTTAGAATTTGGCAGATTTTCATAGAGGCAGTGTAAAAGACTAACTTCTAAGCATCATGGATTTTAAAGGTGTAGTGCACATCCTTATGGCTAACTTTACCTCAGAGGGAATATAGGCTATGATTAGGAGAACAGATGGCATTTGAATGTTTTATGTGGCTTCAATATTTTTTCAGCCACATTAAAGTAAAAGCCAAAAAACTTTCCCAAAATTTATCAAATTATACAAATTACGATAATTTTCAACAAACAAACTGATGTATGGAAACTCAAAATAATGAATGGGCTTGCATTTCTTACTATAATCACATTGGTAGGGGTTAAGCCAGGTTTAATTTGTTTTTTTTTTTCTTTAAATTAAAAATGCACCATTTTTTTTCACCCAAGCATCATGGGGCAACTTCAATGACACGGCTGATGTCTCTATATCTCTCTTTCTAGAGAGGTAGATCCCTTCTTTCTTTAGGTTCCTATTTCTTTGACAGAGGGTATAAGTTCATTCATCGTTTATATTGGTAGACTGTATTTTCTATTCAACTAGGTTGTAAGTACTTAAGTCATTAACTTTTAGCACTTTTTCTGTCATTCATCTCAGCCTCTAACCTTTCCCTGGTCATCAGTCATCTGTGTAATGATCCTACTCATGTCCATCTGTGTAATGGTGTTCAGGGTCTCTGTGTTATTTTATAAATCTAATGTCCTGGAACTCCGTAGATATAATGTTGAAGATTGTTCATAAAATAGTGTTGACTTCAATTATTATTTAATAGCATGGTAAGCTGAATATGAAAGAAAATTACTGTCCTCTTCATATAAATATTATGTTTCTGACAGTACACTCAAAATCATGCACAAATAATCGACTTCCACACCAAGAACAACACATGCCACTCAGATCAGAGAATCAAACTAATCCTCAGATATAAAAGTCTTTTACTGATTTACATTTATCTATGAGATAATATGTTTGTTACTGTGATTTATCAAATGCATTAGTCAGGATTAAATACATTATTAATTAATGATGCAGAAACTAAATACCCCAATATGTGAGGGGTTTCACATGACAAAAAAATGCATTTTTATTCACACTATGAGTCCATTGCACGTTGGCTGAGAAGAATCTTCCGCAATCATGCTTACTCAAGAGACCATGAGCAAAGACCAACCCTGTGATTCCATGATTGCTAAGTCAAAGAAAGAGAAGGTGATATGTCATAGCCTGGTTCACAGAGCTTTCAGTTGGAAATGTTGACCAATAAGTGATACAACTGGATGTAACTTCATGACACCAGAGAAATGTTACTTACATCCTAAGATAGCTGAAAGGAGAATCAGGAATATAGCTTAAAAATAAATATTTGCATGTGAACATAAAGAATATACACCTTAAAAGAGCTCTCACTTAACTCGTTACAACAAATAACAATAAAGCAAGGCAGAATGCAATAAATGGTAAAAGCGAAATGAAACAAAGTGCCATGTGTCTTGACAGACAAAATAAAATTCTTTGACCACCGTGGTCTGAAATACACTCTCCCCTCAATGAAGCTGTGCATCTTAATTTCATTTTATCCAATTGTTATAGTTCATATTAGATGTCCCCAAAAGCCTCATGCACTCATAGATGAGACTTACAGAAAGTGATTGGATACAGGATGGTGAACTTCATCAATGAACTAGTTTACTATAGCTGATATGTTGCTAGGATGCAAGATCTGATTACAAGAGGTGGGTCACTGGGGGTGGAGCCCGGAAAAGTTTGGTTCTTCCCTTTTCCCCATTTCACTCAGTCTCTGCTTTCTGTCATGACAGCATAAGATACTTGCCCTCTGCCATACTCATCTTCTATGGCTACCTTGGAGGCATCTCACTATGCACTGCAAGTTCAACAAATAGAGCCCAGAATAAACTTTTGCTCCTCTAAATTGTGATTATCAGGTACTGTGTCTCAATGATAAGAAAAGTGACTAAACCAACCTTTATGGGGATGGCATCCATTATCTAAACACTAAGCTTCAGATGCTACACATAATGTGTAAACACAGAGATTTCTAGGCATACTATATTGAAAGGTAAACATAAATGTGAGCTGGTGTTAGAGTATTCATCTGGCAAGGCAAATATCCAGAGAAACATCAGCAGGTTGTGGAAAGTAGCAGTTAAATGGTAGGATTCTCAACCCAACTGTCTATGTACACTGGTGCCTATGAACCAAGCAACTGTACTGAAGATAGTAATGTGCTATAGAAGGGTCACACTTGGAATGCCTGCCATTCTGGTCTGCTAAATACATATTTCCTGTCACGACCTACCAATTTTTACCATACTGTCTTACAAGTAATTTGTTTTCCTTTTTAGTAATAAATAAAAAAAGACACAAGGAAAAAAAAATGTTACAAGACTATTCTGCTACAAGTTTGTGCATGGTTACATTCCTAAATTTCTGGTTACTAATATGTGTATTTTTAAAAATTTTTCCCTCATATTATGTAAGAACTTAAAATTCGATACATCAATACTTGATAGAAAATATCTGTTCCATGTTATGCCTAAGATGTTTGATATTTACACAGATAGTTAGGGTAAGCTGAACTGCATGTGCTTCAGTGCATTAATCATCTTCTCTTCTGGATGGTTAACAACCTAAGTTTGCAGATCAAAAATTGGAGAAATGGAAGGGCTGCAAGTTCAGCCAGTATTTTGGCCCTAGCTTTTAAAGGTCAGTGAAGACTCAAGACATAGGAGAACCTGTACTATAACATCATTTAACTCAGTTGTGCCACAAATTTTCTGATCAAAGAGATTATGGAACCACAGAAGAATGTGATTGATGATGTATAGTAAGCCTAAGGAAAGTCACTTGGAGAGAGGACTTTCTCTCAGACTTTCACAGAGAGCAAATTGGTCAAGCAATGGCCACGACTCATCCACATGGCTGATACTGTCAAAGGACCTACAAAGTGAGGTACAGGGTTACAGGATAAACCCTGATGGCACTTGATTGACTTTATCAGATATAACAGTTACATTTTTTCTTTTATAGCTCTTGCTTTAACTCAGTCTCAACCATCCAGCAAAAAAGTATAAAAACGAGATATATAAAATAAAACCATAATAATATGCTTATGTGTATGTGACTCAAGTCAACAACTTCTGCAGATAAGTCAGTGCTATTGTGGACTGTTAGACTGTGTTAGAGTGTTTCACTGAATTCAAGCACCTATAATAATGGAATGGCAATAGAATACCCATTTCTGACAGGACTAAACAAAAAGAGGGGATACAAAGGAAGGATTATTCTGTATTTGTACATACAGGACAGTTAGGATAAATGTGGAGCTACTTTTGTGTAATTCTATGAGAAGAAAGAGTTCTAGCAATAGTGTTTGGACAGGATATCCTGTTTACTTCTTGTACTATGGATAACCACTAGGAAGATAACAAGGTAAAAAGTATTAATTATTGAAACTGTACTATAATTCAGCTTTCCAAAAAAGATAGATAAGTCTCCATACTGACCTCCACAATGGTTGTACCAGTCTACATTCCCACCAGCAGTGGAGAAGTGTTCCCTTTTCCCCACATCCTCTCCAACATTTGTTGTTGGTTGATTTCCTTATGATAGCCATTCTTTCTGGAGTGAGATGGTATCTCAGTGTTGTTTTTATTTGCATTTCACGAATGGCTAGCGATGTGGAGCATT
>PVKA01034341.1:0-23569 GCA_004027165.1 Ctenomys sociabilis
TTTGGCCGGGCCCTGTGACCTGAGAAGAAAGCCCTGTGCAGTCCTTGCGCCCTGGGTCTAAGCACCAGGAGGGCAGTGGTGGCTGTGCTGGAGCTCCGCTGGTCTGCACATCTGTCAAGTGGGAGTTTTGCATTTTTCCCAATAATATTCAGAGTTACCTCCACTGCGCCTGTACTTCCGGTTTCCTGCTGACGTACTCTCCTGTATGCCAGTGGGCACAGTCCTTCCTAAATTGAGTGCTTTAATATTTCAGGTTTCCAAGCGAGACTCAGTCGCCTTCAGGGAAGGCCTTCAAAGAATGTTAGGAAGTCCGGAGGGCCCCCGCCTTCAATGGTAGGTGTGCTATGTTTTTTTTAAATTGAATTCTCATGTTTGGAGATACTTCCATTTCTATGGAATAAAAAGCCACATCCTCATCCTTTATTTATATTCTAATGTTATACTTAAAAATAATCCATTTTTTTGTAGGCTACAAACTGGACCAGTGAGATTCCCCTATAAGCCAAATCTTCTAATGCTAATAAGTTAGTTACGTTTTGAACGTCTGGGGAATGCCACTCGAGGGACCCTGGCACCTGTCCTCTTCCCGGAGGAGATCACTGCAGAGGGAGCCTCTCTGGTGCAGAGATGGGGTCGTTCTGGCTGGAGAACTGGCGCTTCCTAGTAGCTAGTAGTTAGAAGCGCCCCTGTTGGGGAGGCTTTGCAGATGTAGGCAGGCCCGGGGTGTGGAAAACACTGTAAATTCTCTATATTTTTTCTTCTATGAGTATTTTTTTTACAATGAACCCATTTATGTATTACTTGCTTTGCCAAAGTGCTAACAGAAGCTAGGCAGTTAAAACTTTCAGATATAGCTTAAGTATTCCTTAATGTTTAAATTGTGACTGGTTAAAGAATTACCTTTTGCATATCTGATTGTTGTAAATAAAAACATTGACATTTATCATCATTTTCAGAGAAGTTGTCTATAACCAGCATTATTTATAATGTCTGAATTTTACTCAGGGTATTTTAACAAGGGCTAAGGGAAATAGGTAAAGTTGATAATCTTTGCTGGAGTTTGTGTTTTGTTCAGTTTCCTTTCTACTTGGATAATCTGTTCTGTATTGCAAACCTGTTGTATTTCGCAGTATGATTTTCACTGTACTGCAGCCATCATCCTCCATCTAAACTACAACAGTCATAACTACTCTGCTGATAGAATCATGTACTATTACCTTCTAAATCGCCTGTTTTGTCAGATAGCTGAAATGTATCACAGTTTTTACTTGGGCATAGAGTTTAATGAAATCATGTGCAACTATGGTACTTTAACAAACACTGTGTGAATCATATTGTCATTGATAAAAGTGGGTGCTATGTGCTCATCTTAGAGTCACTGTGAGTTTCTGCCGTACCTGCATAAGCTCATTTTCCCAGTTGGGGGTGGGGAATGTAACATTTCTGTTGATGGCGGACATCTATGCTAAGTTCAAGCCATTTGAGTCCTTTACTGTGGGTATGTTAAAATGACAAATATTTTTATTCTGAGAATTGATGAAGACAATGTGATTTAACATGTGTATTTTTATATTGTATGGATTGTCAGTTCAGCATTTAATGGTAACTTAAATATGATTAAAATAGAAACTTAACGTGGACCTTGCTTCTAAAGTTATTGGAATCTGAAAGATTTTATTCTTTCAGATAAACTGTGTGACATCTCCTTTTAGATTGCTTATCTAACTGGAGAGATTAAAAGTGAAAAAGCCCAACTTGAGTCTCTTTCCTTTTGCGTATTTATTAAAGTGATAATTAAAGAAACAGAAGTGTGTTTAGAAGCTGTAAGTAGCACTGTTTATGCCATATGTTTGGAGTGAAAATCCCTTTTTCCCAATTACATGCATGCTCTTGTTTTATGTAACGACTGCCTTTCACATACGAGTGAGTCACTTGAAGACCTTGGCCTTTGAACCTGCCTTTCCAGCCATGAGTCTGGATGAATGCTATCTAGTTCTTGGTTCAATTTTACCTATTTTTATTTTTGGTTCACTGCTTGCTTGAGCATGGCTGGGATTTGTAGCCCATTTTCTAGGCTTATTGCAATCTCACTGTGGTATTTTATAGGAGCTATTACAACTGATAGGTGAGCTTCATGGTATTGGTGATACATGGCTTAACCGTATTAAAAGCTGCCTTCCTCTCTAAATTGTAAAAAGGTGATTAAGTCTCCCTTGGTGGAGATATGCTCTATTCATATGTGTTTATCGTAGAACTAATACCTTAGGCCATACATAAACCATTTCCTGGTCTGTGGATTTTTTTTCTTTTTCACTTAAAATTTTACTGGAAACAATGAACTCCTTCAGGTTTTCTTTCTTTCAATCCTGAATTGTCCTTGTTTGAACTTTAAAGTACTATAGAGTTTTTTTTCTGTCCTGAAAGCTCTGACTTGGATAGCAAAGGTAAGCGTTCTAATTTGTGTTGATATATTTGTCTAATTTCCTGTGCTAAATTTTTGTTGGTTTTGCTTATATTGTATACAACTAGTTTATAAATCACAGCCTCACAAAACAGTCGCCTTTCAACAATATTCATGAGAGGTGGTAATAAGAAATTTATCCATATGGAACCTCACAATGCAAGGCCAAGTTCTTTTCTATAAGACATCAACTTTCTAAGCAAAGTCAAACACATAGAGCTACAGCCCAGTAAGCAGAGTGGCAGTGAAGGGCTGCTTTCTCTGAAACAGAATTGAGGACTGCATGAAGGTCATCGTGCAGTGTCGCGGGAGGAAGTGACTGCAGGCCATCTTGCACTGAAGCATCGTGCACGCCTTTCTCTGGGAACATGTTTCTTGTGTAGTTGTGGTCAGCCCTGCTTACTTGATGTGGTCGTGTTCTGTGAGGTCATTGTGCACATCCGGCTAGGGATGCAGAAAATAGTTCCGAAGTGCAGGAGAAGAGCGGGTTCCTGGAGCCCCTGCTCTCGCAGTTTCCCCAGTTGGTAACTGCATGAACTTGTTTTATGTACGTTTGTGTTTAAAGACATTCACTGTACATCTCTGCCCTGTTAACCCGTGTTTTCTTCGTCAGACACCCCCAGCCTTGTCGTACCCACTACTGACAGGAATCTCAGCTCTATACTAGGGGGCCACGTCACACAGGGAATCACCAACAAAAAGCGTAAAGAAATGGTAAACCTGGCACAGAACAGACCACTGAGAGGACACCCGTTCACAGTGCGAGAGGCTGAGATCAAGCACAGAGTGGCCTTGCTGGCCGCAGCGGTTGGGGCGCGGCTCCGCCCTCTCCAGGCCGCACCAGTCTGGGAGTGACTGTAGGAGCCCCGAAGTACTCATTTCGGAGCCACCAGTAAGTTTCAGCCCTTCTGAAGGAGGGCTTCAGAGAGTGGGCTCTTCAAATAGGACTGAGGATGGTTGGATTGTGGAGAGTAAAGTCTGTGGTGGGAAGTGCTCAGATTTTCAAGTCAGACCTTGAGAATCTACATCCTGGCTCTTTCCCTGTTAACCAGTGATTACATTTTGGTCCTTGATTTCTTCCTCTGTTAAGTACAGACAAAACTGTTGAGAGCTGTGTCTTGAGTTCACAGAATGGGCCTAGCCTGCATTAGACGTACAGTGCGTATGCACTTAGATGGTAGTTATTGTTATTATTATTAAATATCAAGCCCAGTAGCTGGTGAGTTAAGGTACATTACTAACAGTCAAAGTGAAGAATTTTAGACTTTCAACTTTTTTTATATTTGATACAATGTTTGCTTTTACATGAAATATTTAGAGTGCTATGTATCCTGGCCTTTCATGTTTCTTTTATACCTCATTTATATTTGTCTTAGCCCTCGTGTTTAATGTGATCTGGGAAGAATAATTTTAAATGAATTTTAGCTTGGCAGCTGATGAAGTAGATCTCAGAATTTGATTGCAAACTGAAAAATTCCTCTACATTCTTTATCTACCCTTCCCAATAATTATGCTAATTTTTAAAATTTATGTATTTGTATTTTAACTTGAAAAGTGAAAAATAGAAGCAAAAAGAAAGAGAACAAATGACATAAACAGGGTAACATACAATGATACATATGTTACAGATTTCCACAACATGGATGGTTAAATATATATATGTTTATATTTTTTAAATCAATCCAACACAGATCAGCAGTCCACAATAGAAGTGGGTTATCCACAAAAGTTGTTGACTTGAGCCATTCCATGCTATTTGTTTTTAAAAAGAGCCATACTGTTTAGGAGGTTTCAATCCAGATAGTTCTGATTTTTAAAAATAGTTGTGTCCAAATACAGATGTAGACAGAGTTGTGAGAATTTAGTTTTGATGGGAATTACTGAGAGCTATCTTGTTTGGTAGAAGAAAACTGCCTTCTAGGATACTAGATAACCAGCCTCTAATTCCCTACTTTTAGGGGAACTAATCCAGATTTAGCCTGAACCCATTTCCAATTTGTTCATGAAGTACAATTCCAATTGTGCCAGCATCGGCTCTGGGTTATAGCGCTTGGGAAGTGGAGCTGTATACATTCACGGGAGGACAGCCTTGCAGCTGTGCAGGATGACCTCCTCCCAGCCACTGTCGCTCATCAGTGTTCTCTGAAGGCGAGAGGTGGCTTCAGTCCTCTTCTGGAACTGATGATCTATCACCAGACATTGCATCTGTCCACTGAAAGATGGCATTCAAAGTATGTAATGTGGGCAAAGATTAGGAAATTAATGGCTCACCACTATACTGTACTTAAAAGTTAATGCAAGTTTTATATAAAAAATAACCAGGTTCTGTATGGTTGGAATGAGAATATATAAAGTAATAGTTGCACATGTGTTTATTATGCCAAAGAAAGTGAATGTGATTTGATTGACTTCTTATTTATACATGTTCATCAGGCTTAAGAACCTGGAAAAAATGTGAGCAGTAAACCTTAATATAAGGTGTCATAATGCATGAAAAATGCATACTGTTTACATATATAGTACAGTTGCCCAGAACATAGTAAGACCTGTTCAAAGTTTTGAGTCAGTTTGTTCTGTAGGAGAAAAGGAATTTTATAAATATTTTCTTCTGTGACGTCATAGTAAAATGGGCTCTGTGAGTGCCGTGCTGATGCATTCATCAGCACGTACTTGTGTTGTAGAGATTTACTTTCTATGTCTTGGTTTTTCTTAATATTGAAAGTAGAAAGGTTTAGTCTGATTTATAACAATTTGTAGTAGAAGGATCATTTATTTATTTTAAGTATATTTTTTAAAGAGTACAAAATAGTATTAAAACAAAAATTACTGATACAGAATTATACTAAAAAATACGAATTTCACAGTATTTGTTGTAATTAACAGTGTTGGCTTAAATTGGAATTGGCTTATGTAAGAGAATAATGAACTTTTACACTAGTCTAAGAAAAGGTGATTTCAGAATGGATAGGAAGTGTACAGTGGCTCCTCGGAGTGTACATAGCCCATGTTGTCCACTGATTGACCATGTCCTGATCAGTGACCTAAAAGTTTTGGGTGGAGCCCTGCTTCTACGCACTTTATTATAATCCCTGTGTATAGGCACATTTGTATCCTGAAAGCATTTTTGAATACTTTCGAGAATACAAAGAGAATGTATATTTAGAACGTTGTTATGTTTGAAATATACATGATGTATCTTTTTACTGTAGATATTCATGTAGTCTTTATCTTACCTCAATATTTGCTTGAGATCCAGATCTTGCATTAGAAAGAGCTGTACTATTTCCTTAAAATGTATTGTGAGATCAAGTTCATTTTTGTATTCTAAAGTATAAATTAATAGAATTATAATTAAAATTTCTTTTAAAATATTTTAATAGTGTCTCTTGTTTGATTTAAAATTCTCTGTCATTCACATCTATTTCATATCACATACATTTAATATCCAGAATTCATATTTCAAATTTTTCATTCAGTTTCATTAAGTAATATCAATATTGATATACTTTTTAAAATGGAACAGATTATAAAAGTGAAGTGATACAGATATAGCAGTGTATTCATTTATTTAGTCAGCCACATTTTCATGCCAATTATATTGTCTATATTTATTCTTAAAAGCCCTTTAGCGAAACCTGAACATGTATTCAGAATTGATATTTTAATGTTACCAAAATTGACCACGCGTGCTTTTCTGTGTGTATGAGGTCTTTGTGCTTGCTTTTCTGGTAAATTCCCACAAGTTTGGGTCCTATGTTGGCGCTTGGTCTAGTGATACTTCACAAATCTGTGATGGAGCACTGTGAATGTTTGCAACCACAGCAAGCACTGGTAACAATGCCTGCTGCATGCCACGCCTTGATTTAATATTTTAGCATCCACATGATAGAAGTTAACATTTATAGCTTATATATTTTTTTCTCTTTCAGCATGCCAATATTAAATGCAATTTGGAAGTTGTTTTTTTTCCTTTATTTAGTACAGGGTCTCACTATTTAGCTGGAACTCACAGTGATTCTCCTGTTTGCAGCCTCCCAAGCACTAGGATTATAGGTGTACACCACCACGCCCAGCCGCTGTCCCTGTTTCAGCCTGCCCCAGGGGCAGGGCTGCACATCATGCTGGGGATGAGACCCTGGCTGCTGCACTCTGCCTAAGGCAGGCCCTTTAGTCCAACTGAGCTATCTGGCTGGTCCTTTGGAAGTTTCTTCACTTTGCTGTCATGTTATCAATAAATACAACTAAATTATCTGAATAAAGTAATCGTTGTTCAGATTCACACAGTGCCATTGGAAATATAGATTGTCAATTGTCTAATGATGCTCACATGGTTTCTTATATCCTCATACTGCTGGTACAACCAAGATATCACCATAACACAAATGAAATCAGCTCTTCCTGCTTCATGGATTGGTCCCTGCAGTGCCCTCCCTCTGGTCCCTCCCACTGTGTTTCTCTGGTAGGCCCTCCCTGCTGATTTTGCATGTCTTTCAGTTCTAGAACCTTCTGGTCTGCTTTCCTGTTCTTTCTTCCATCTTGTACTGCCTGCATCACCTGCGTGGAACCAATTATCCCTCCAGCCTGTTTCTAGTTGTGTTGCTATTGTATTGTTTTAGTTCAAATGCAACACATTTCTCGATTTCTTCTGTCTGTTTCCCCCGCCTGTGTAACTTGCCACAATTCTGAGATGACATCTTCTGGGGAAAGAGGCTGTAGCTGGACTTCAGGAGTGAGCCAGAATGCACAAGCTCATTTCAGTCGGAAACTAGTGGACAGACACTGCCAAGGGTTAAATTTCGCACGACATGGAGTATTCAGACATAGTGCATCCCTGTTCCTCTGCCATGAGGCATGCTGTGGAGCAGGGGGTGGAGCAGATGAACGGGCTGAGTAAGTGCGAGGCTTACATCACCACAGACTTCTAGGTGGGCAGGAATCCATTTGGACAGCAAGGAATATACAGTACATCAGTGACTTAAGTTAAAACTGTATCAAGTATCTAAGTGCCATACCTTTACCACCAGCTAGACTGAAAGCTTGTCCTTTACTGAGCCTTACTGTGTTGTCACAGAGTGGAGAAACACATGGTCTCCTAGAGTTTACATGATAAATGAATAGAACTAAGCTTTGGAATGTGGGGAGAAAGTAAAGTGATCGTGAAGCAAAATAATGTAAGGTGGATGTGGTAATAGTGAGACATGAGGGTGGATAAGTAGGGTTCTAGGCTGGACGAGTTCTCAGCCATGGCTGGATTGCCTTACTCCTCCGATCCTATGTGGGGCACAGGAGCAGCACTGCACTCCTCAGATCCCTTCATTCAGGAAGAGCAGGTTCAAGCTGTCTTTGCCAGTTCCTGGCCAGGTTGACCAAAGATTATTTTTTTTCTTTTGGTGGAACCAGGGATTGAACTCAGGCCCTTGCGCTTGCCAGGCAAGTGCTTATTCTGCTGAGCCATCTCCTTGGCCCCTGACCAAAGGTTTTAAAACTGATGTTCTATAAAACTCCATTTTCTAATTTGCCTCTAATATGCCAGGTATCTAATAGCGAAGTTCAAAATCAGCGATGGGTAGAACACTCACTAGTGCTGTCTAGCAAGCACTGTCATTGCTGAAGTCACCTGAAAGTGCTCCAGCCGAAGGGCAGACTGAAAGGGCTTCACAAAGATGCCCTAAAGAGAACTGTCTTTACTGACCATTGCTTCCTGTTGTCTAGGAAAGAAGGCTGTGGTCAACTAGAGTTGTGCACTCACCAGGACTTTTCTATTTCAGGCCAACAAAACTTGTCAGTTGTTTTTTTTTTCAGAACCTGAGATTGAACTCAGGCCCTTGTGCTTGCCAGGCAAGCAATTACTCTACTGATCCATCTCCCTGGCCCCCAGCTTTTTGTTTTTTTTTAAACAGAGTTGTCATAGAGAGCGGTGGAGATAGCTCACGCGCTCACCGTCTAAGAACCTGCCTGGCAGGTGAAAGAACCCATGTTTGATCCCCAGTACCACATGCCACATGCCATAGTTCAGTCACACTATGCCATCCCCCAAAACCAGGTGTGATGGCTGTTGTAATCCCAGGGCTGGGAAGGCTGAGACAGGAGAATCACTATGAGTCTGAGCTGTATAGCTAGACCCTATACCGAATAAAATAAATAAGTAAAATATTAAATTTTTTTAATTTTAAAAATGAAAAAAAAAATCCAAAGTTGTCTAAACATTATTCACTAGTATCCTTAAGTAGTAAAATACAGCAAAATTTTGATAATTTTCTCTGAAGAGTAATGACCTGTAATAATATATTGCATTTTTCTTAGAATTTTATGGGGTTTGATCCCTGGGCCTGCCATCACCCCCACCCCCACCCCCACGTCCTGAGTTGGCAGTTGAGACTGGGTGTGGTGGCACATACCTGTAATCTCAGCTCTTGGGAGGCTATAAACAGGAAGAACACTGCATGTCTGATCTACTAGTGAGAGCCTGAACACCCTGTAGAGCCCTAAAATACAAAAAAAGAAAGCTTTATTCTTAGAATTTTATGTTCAAATCTAATCCTTAGTTGCATGCCTTAGTTGTAGGATGTTTATACTATTAAATGTTCCAGATCAATATAATTTTGAAGGGCTGGAAAGATAGCTCAGTAGCATAAGCATTTCTCTGGCAAGTACAAGGGCCTGAGTTCAATCCCCAGTTCCACCCCTCCAAATATATATAAAATATATAGCATTTTATATAATTTATATATATATATAATTTTGAGGGCCAGCCATATAGCTCAGCATACAGCAGTGCACTGTGCTGGCCCTGCCCTGGGGTGCTCTAAAATGGTAATTGAGACTGGGTATGGTGGTGCACCTCTGTAGTCCCAGTGCTTGGGAGACTGAAAACAGGAGAATCACTACGAGTCTATGCAGTAAGACCCTTAGACCCTGTACTAAATAGATACATAATTTTTTAACCTGCAGAATTGTTTATCATGGGGTCAGGGAGATGGCTGAGTGGAATAAGCATTTCCCTGACAAGCGCAAGGCACTGAGTTCAATCCCTGGTCCCGCCAAAAAAAAAACAAAATGTTTATCTTTAGGTACAGTATTAACATGTAATATTTACAGTACTTGTTCTTGAGATCTTTCAGATTTATACAGATTTAAAACATTAGCCTAGAGATTTTTCTTCAGAATTGAAACTGTTGTCATATATTTCGTGTTATTTTACTTACTTAACACGTATAATTAGACTTTTCCAATTTTCTGACCCTCTATATTCATGTTTCATATTTGTCAGATGAAAAATAAGTCATCTGATTCAGAAGCAGTTTCTTGTATTAGGGACAGGTGACGAGATCCTGGTGACTCGTCCATCCTCAGGACCTAACAGTGGCGTTAGGAAGGGTTGCTGCCACAGAGCAGCCTGACTTTTGTCAAGGGAAACCTTCCCCTCCCCAGGGTGTTGGTTCCTTTTGTATTTTGTGCAGGTTCTCATTACAAAACTCAGACTAGTAGTGAGCCTCCTGTCTCAGCCTCCCCAGTGCTGAGATTACATGCAGGTGCCATCATGCCAGGACTTGGTTGTGGGCACAGTGTGCCCCGGGGACGGAGCTGGCGTGGCATGAGGTGCCAGGGATCGAAGCCCGGTCCCTCCGCTTGCCTAAACAGGTAGGGAAGCATTCATTTTAAAGGTGGGCGTGGCTCAACTTAAATTTGGGTTTTATCTTTATCCTCCTGTGTTCTTTCCGTGTTGGACCTGAGTGCATTTCTTTCCTCATCTGTCCTGTTGGCCCCTTTCCAGGCTCACCTGTCGCTGCCCTTCTCAGAACCTTTCATTTTGCTGTTACATTTCTCCCTGCTGTGTTCCTCCTTTCCTCACCTCTGGTCATAACACACATAACAGCCCCTAAACAGGATTCCCTTTCTGCATCCCCACTGCAGTGGCGTTCACACAGCATTTTGGTCTCAAGAGTCATCTTTTCCTGCAAAGAAAATTAGTTCTTTTCTACATCTAAGTAAAATTACATTGCGTATGACACCACGTTTTCTTCATCCATTTAGCGGTTGATGGACATTCTGCATATTCACTTGGGAGTCCTCCACCACTGGTTAAGTTAGATTGCTCATGTGACCATAGATGACGTCTTTTCCCCGCCAATTGTATTTAAATTCTTCACTGTTTTTAATTTCTGCCCTTGTGTACTTCGTGAAAAGTAGTGGATGAGCTTCCCTCTGAGAGCGTGGAAGAGCAAGCCGGGTGCCAGGTGTGCAGACGGGCTTGCCAGCTTTTGGCTGGGGGATCTCTGTCGCTGTCCTTGGGCTGCAGCTGGTTAGCAGGCAGAACAGGACAGCAGATGACAGCCTTGCCGCAAGCCCGGGCCATGGGGCCTTCCCAGAGCAGACTTGAGAGGCGCTTCCCTGAGCAGTGGCCTTGGTTCTGGTCCCGGGAATGCTGCCTTTCTGGTTCTGTGGCCTGCTGCTGGGCAGTGCTAGGAGCAGGAGGGCCGATAAGCAGCCAGCCACAGGCTTTCCCCTAGGGCCTACTGCAGATGTGTGGAGAAGCTCCTTTTCCTGCTGGTCGGGAGCCTGGTGCTTCAGCAGTTGTCCTCCTGTGCCTGATCCCAGCCCATGGCACACAGAGTAGGCCGAGCAGCCGGTCTTCCGTCCCTTGGGTGTCCCTGCTTGGGTGGTACTGTCTTGCTGTCCTCTTGGCCTTTGCGGATGAGCTAAGCTTTTAATTCTTTCATTGGCACTTTGCTGGGGCTTTGGGATGGAGCTGAGTCCAATCATGGTGTTGTCTTTGCTGGGAAGCCCAACCTTGTGTCTTTAATTTTCACTGTTTTGCAAAGTAATGGACATACGGGGATTGAATTTCAAATAGGAGAAAAATTTACCAGTAGAAAGCATGTGCTTGTGCCCAGTACTCCCATACCAGTTGTGTGCAATACAGCATCTTTTTCTGTACATCTTGCTTTGTACGTTAATAAGATGCCTAAGAGATGATAAACCATACTTGTATTTTTCATTATTTTGCTTGGCTGCATAATATTTCTTTTCTTTTTCTTTTTTAGGGAAGGGTCTATAGGTGTTCAGGGTCTCACTACTAGATCGGACTCTTAGTGACCTGCCTGTTTACAGCTCCCCAAGAGCTGAGATTACAGGCCTGTGTTACCGTGCCCAATCTCAATTGCCATCTCAGCAAGTGCCAGGGACAGGGCCGGCATGGCAACATTTCATTATAGTATATTAAATAATGTTATTTTTCAATCAGCTTTTATATGTATTGAGTTTAGTAAAAGATGATTGCAACATAAAAAGGCAGAAAATTTTGATTATTTTGACGTCTAACATTATAATGTTAGACATATCATACTGTTTACCAGGTGCTAGTCTTCATGTATCTTAATTCACATAATGAATTAGTGAATTAATCTCTATGAATATTCATATAATAGTCACATAAATTTCATGAGCTCTATATTACTTTCCTCTTTGTTTTCTAGACCAGGAAGTGAGAGAGAAATGGCTTAAAGAACTAAAACAAGGTCACAGCTAGTAACTGGCAGTGACAGGGTCAAAACGCTCTCTGTGCCCCTTCTTAAATAGTTGGCTATCGAGCTGTGCATCCTTCCGACCAAAGTAGAACACGTATCTCCTGTTCCATAAATATTGGTTAGACCTAACAGACCACTAAAGGGATATGTCACCAATATTTCAGTCAGTGCGATGTGTATGTTGGGCAGGTCATTATTTGCATTTTATATAATCTTTTCATATATATTCTACATGCATGTGTGTGTTTATTTTTCAGTACAGCAGTTTCCATCATATAGATGCATTTTCTATTCTTTTTCTCAAATTTTCCTTCCTCCACATTAATTGACCTGCACTTACTCTCTTGTCCTTTGATACTTACTGATTTAACTTAGTCCTTGTTGATGTGTAAATATTTCTTTCTCAAGCTTATCACAAAGGAAGTTGCTGTTTCTGATCAGTTTTCTATTCTCCTGAATGATTCTTAAAGTTAGTGACAGCAATTTGTATTTGAGTACTAATTATACACACTTCCAGTATCTTGTGAGCTACCTCTACAGTCTCTGCCTCCCATTGTATCAGCAGTGCTGTAAACCCCATGGTATGAATTCCTGATTAGAGATTTTAAACATTGGACTACATTAAGAAGGATCAGACCTAGCACTGTTAAATTTGAATTCCTTACGAAGTACACATTTCCAGAAATCATTTATCTTCAGCTGGATGGAGCAGGGAGGTTTGCTTTTCTGAATCCTAACTTTTCAAAACACTAAGCAAATTTGAAACGTAAATTTCTTCTCAATCTGTAAAAGTTGAATTTGATTGGGGTCTCATACTGAAGATTTCAGATGTTTTACTGTTGAATACTTCATTTCCCCTTTAGTACAGAAATAAGCAACTTGATCCAAGTCACAGATTTCTTGTCGCCCTCTTCCTTGTACCGGCAGTAGCCCAGAGGAGACTCTGGCTGACTGGCCATCTTCTAAGATCACTTAGCAGAGTGCCACTCCTCACGCCCACTAGCAGTCGGCTGCTTTTAGGATGCACCTTTTCTCCTGGCTTCTTCCTTGGTTGCCTGCACCCTCAGCGTCGCAGTCTTTCCTCAGCGAATGACCGTGGTCATCTGCTTCTTCCCAAAGCGCTCCTCCCTTCTCCTGGGAGGTTCCTGCGAGCGCCAGCTGTCCGGCTGACAGGCGCAAGCTTGCAGTGTCCCAGTTTCTCCCCTTTACAGCACCGTGAAGGGCAGGAAGGGCAAAGCAGACGTTTCTTCTCTGCAGAGGGTAGAAGAGCCTTCACACACACACACACACACACACACACACACACACACTTTTTAAATTGTCTTATGTCTGACAACCCTTGATTTTATTTAGTCACTGGGAGGACATAAACTTATTTTCATAACAACTATGATCATGAATTTCATTAAAAGTGGATTAAGATATGAATATGTATGAAGAAATTAGATGTTCTAACCATGAATATATGGCGCCACTATGTCTTGAATGAATTACAGACTTTACTCATTTCTGGACCATTTGTTTTATATATAGATTAAATGTAGATAATTACTCATTTGACAGTTTACTTTATTACTTTGATATATCTTAAAGTACTATGCAGTTATAGAGTGATTACTGTAATAACATCGATTCCTTTATAACAATACTAACATTTTGTATAAAATCAGGTTTGAAAGTCAGAATTTGATTTTGTTTGCAATCAGCTTTACTTCAAGTGATTATTTTGACTTCATAGAAGAATATTGTATATGGAAATTGTGGCTTTTAATTAGGTTTTGTTTTGTTTTTCTGGGGATTGAACCCAGGACCTTGAGCTTAGCAGGCAAGCACTTAATCTACTGAGCTCTCCCCCCAGCCCAACTTTTAATTAGTTTTAAGCTCACATAAATATAAAAATGTTTTGTAGCTATGAGTTCCGGTAGGGGAAACATTCACTTCTAGCTTATGTTGTACTTGTGTGAAAATGACAAAATAACTTTATTTGTTGAAAGCAAATGGGCCTCACATGTGCTGTCTTAATATTGCACTTTATTTTTGTATTTGTAGAGTATTTACCACATATACATGTTCTCCTGTAGATTCTGACACCTTCACTGCGATGTTACGTGGTTTAGATGGCTTTTCAGGGGTGAAAACAAAATAAGATTATGTGCACAGACAAGGCTCATTATGGAGGGAGCAAAGTTAAACACTCTAATCCAATGGCAGGTATTAATTCCTACTTTTACTTTTGTTTTTTAGTTAGGAGTTCATGTTTCTGGCACACAGTGAATTTTACCTGCTCTTAGATTCCTGCAGGAAAAGCGGATTTCTCCTAGCTAGTAATGCATTCTATTTAACTTTATAGTTTTTATGATATCATATATGAGAAATTACCAAAAATATAGAAAAATTTTAGAGAACATTTTTGGATTTGATGGATTACCACTCTTGAAAGGGAAACAAAACACTAAATATTTCTAATCCCGCATTATTTACCGCATGGGTGGTTAAATGCTACTTTAAGCCTCATAAAATTAAAAGGGAGAAATCTGCCAACTGTAGCAGGAATTGGATTTAGGAAGAGTGGTACAGAGCCAAAATATTGCTACAGAATTAAATGTCAAAAATCTTCTTTAATAGTAGATATATAGTTCACAGTGCTTGGTTATGATTAATACATTTAATCTAAATCATTGCAAGTTGCCCTCTCCTTTTCCATAAAATACAATAGGACACAAATCAGTTTTACTGTAGATGGATAACAATTGGAAAATAATGCATCTTCCCGCCCAATAAATTGTCAGTTATACCTTTTAACCAAAATCAATTCATCTTTCCAAAATTTATTGCAATTTCTAATAATAAATCTCCTCAAATGTTTATTCATTTGGTTTTTGATACATTTGTGCCACTTTTGCTATGGTCTAATGTTTTCTCTTTTGATTCATTGTAAATTAGAAAATCTATTTTGAGTCAATTTTCTAGTTAAGAAGTGAAAATCTATAACCTAGCACCTTTTCCCCTCTCCTTTGTACATTTTAATACCCTTGAACTCGCGCTTCAATGCAATCCAGTAAATTCTCTCGGAAGGAGATTAAAAGACTTTCCATTGTGACTTCTCGACCAGGGGCCAGATTTCATAAAACAAGCCCTTGCGGTGTTGGGGGACAATCATCGCCAGAGATTCGCTGTGCATCGGAGGTATGGGGGCCAGACCGGGGGTTGGCTGGCTGGTCGTGGGCAGGCTCAGTACCAGGAGGGTGCAGCTCCAAAGTAGGGCCAGAGTCCATCAGAACGAGCCTGTGTTTCTGTTCTAGCAGGTGGCCCAAGTGGCATCGAAAGGAAGCAGAGGCGATCACTGTATTCCGTGCCTCACACAGGTGTCCTCCCATTCCTAAGCATGATCTCTAAGCATTCCTTTTAAATCTCCAATATGAATTTTCAGCCTGTTCTGTGCAAATGTGTCCAGAGCTTCTGATGTCAGTGCGGCCGTCCACACGTAGTGCATTCTAGGCTGCCGTTTTTGTTTTCTGAAATTCCCCATAAGGTGCATTAATGTGACCCATTCCTCATACTCAGAAGTTAGATTTAAATATGGTTATTTTTCAGTATTCATAGACTACAATTATTGACTCTGGTCATTTAAATTTTATGGCTCTCTTATTTGAAATTGAAGTCACATTGCTGCTTGCTCTGCCCTTTTCCTACCTTTGTCTCCACATTACTTTTTTATAAAATAAAAAAAATCACAGTTCACTTTCTCCTCAGTGTGATGCCGATGTGTTTGCAAGCGAGTGGGGCTGGGTGTTAGGGCTTTACTTTCTGATTTACACCAACCCCGCCTCTAACACAGAATGGCAGACTCGTTCTAAATAGGAGTAAAAGTGGTCATAACTAGTTTGACTGAAACTGGTAACTTATTGGCAGATTTATGTAGTTGCTGTAAGCTGTATGAATGCTATATGATGCAATATGATTAATTTGTGAAGAATTTAATGTATATAGCCAGAATAGCTGGACTAGAATTCAATCTGTAGACCAGTGATACAGTAAAGAACATATGTCTTCTCAGGAAGATTTATTAATTATAGGTCTCACATATTACCTAAAAAGCCACTTATTTTCAATGTGGTGAACTTAAAATTTTGGATATGTTGATTTTAGAAAATGTGGTACTCCTTTGGGGTAAGGAAATTAATTTCTGTGTTAACTAATGGAATGTTTTAATAAATTCTACAGCTATCTGTAGAAAACTTGAAAAGCAATGTTTGATGTGTGTATGTACTTTCCTAATTCATTTTCCCGTAATGTTACTTACACATAAATCAAATCATGCGTCTTTAAGTTAAAAAATGATCCAGTAAAACTGTTATGCCTTTCTTTTAAAATACCGAAAAGAGCCTTTTGTTATAGTCCTCTGGTTATCTTAAACATTGGTTAATACAGAGTAAATGCATTGCAAAGTGTCTGAGGTTTTCTCCATTACTATTAATCAGGAAGGTGAGGCAATTACTTTAATATTACAGTTGTCACCTTTGTGTGATCACTCTCAGTTTTGTGAAGGACGAGTTTATGAGACCTACCTTCCAGAAGAAGATTGGGCTCAGAGAGGAGAAACAAATAGAACCAACAAGGGACGGTGGCTGATTGGGTGGGAGGGTCTCGCGTCCGTGTCCTTGGTCCCCCCTTCTGCTTCTCTGGGGTGTCTGACTGACTGGATCCATCCTGGTGACCGAACTGCTGTTAGTGTTTCTAACCATGGCTCTAAGAATTGACAGGAAACTGTGCTGTTTCCACACAAAGAGAATGGTTTTAAGCAGATCAGTTATTCATCGATACATACTCCCCCAGTTCTCTGATTGAATCTCCTGGCCCCTGACGTAGGTAGCTGGGTGTTCAGCCGTTCATTCTTAACCTGCTTTCTTTACCTCCTTGTCTGTTCTCCTTGAGCTGCGATGTGGTCCTGGTGATGCTTTTGGCTTCTGATGAAAACCTTTAATGCTAAACAAGGTATAAAATTCTTTTCTTCCCACTCTAGTTCCTTGCCCTTGGTACCTCAACTTACCTTTTTGTCTTCAGATCCCACTTCTCCCAAATACCCACCTACTTTCCAGCGTCTGTCACTTGGCCCCATTCATTAATTCGTTCATTCGTTCATCCATTCATTCATTTGTTCATTCATTCACCTTTGACACATCACACTACCTGGCAGGCTCCAGAGTTCCTACCTGTCCTGAAAGGTGCCTCTTAGTCACTGTGGCCTTGGAGGGCCGTCCTGCCAGCAGGCCTCTGCTCTCTTGCAGAGGCATCTCCATCCATCACTCCATCCGTCACTGGCAGAACCATGTTTTAGCCTTGTGTAGTGCAAAGTGCACAGAAGTAAAACAAAAATATCTATTCTTAATCCTGGGGATGTCATTTTGAGCTTCAGTTCCCTTGTACCTAAAATAGGGGTAATGAAAGATAAGATGGGGGCTGGGGAGATGGCTCAGTAGAATAAACGCTTGCCTGGCAAGCGTGAGGGCCTGAATTCAGTAACTGGTTCTGCCAAAAAAAAAAAAAAAAAAAAAAAAGAGAAAGAAAGAAAAAAGAAAAATAAGATGAAGTAATATATGTAGTAGGAGTTTGTGAACTACTAAGAATCATTGTTCGCTTAGCTCGGAGTCAAAGCCTCAAGTGTCTTCAGGGTCCAGGCAGATCACACATGTATGTGAAATAGCTGTGGGTGGCTTCAGCCCTCTGGAAGCTGCAATCCCTAGCTGGAGGTATTGGGAGGCAAGATGTAGGAAGATACCACCGTGGCCAACAAGGGGAGAAGCCTAACTCCTGGCCAGGGGCTGCTGCTCTGTCCCTCTTGCTGCTGCCAGAAGCAGCTCTGGAGTCCTCTTTACTTTTTATTATTTTTGTATTTAGTGCAGGGTCTACAAGGTCCCACTGCACAGACCAGATGCATAGTGAGCCTCCTGTATTCAGCTTTCCCAGTGCTGGCCGCCATTCCCAGTCTCGGGGTTGGCAGGGCGCAGGGGGTCTCACCACAGTCCCTGCACCCTGAGGTATCTTAGTTGTAAGTGTCTTAGTTGCACGGTCATGGCTAAATCCATGTCCAGAATTGACGTAAAACATTTATCTTTCACTGGAAGTGAGGCAGTTCTAGACTCCTCATGTAAGTTGGGTGAGGACACAGCATAATATTCCTACAGGCCTGCTTTTGGTAGGGTGGCACCAGCAGCAGCACTTGCTATAAATTTGATGTACCTCATGAAGGTGCTTTCCGGAGTGGACTTCCAGAACGACTTATGAAAGTGATGGAGTAAATATGCTCAGAGTGAGGGGAAATATTTTGAGGAAAACATAGGGCAATGTCTTTCAATGCAATGAATTTTTAAAGCTTTGAACACTATATTTTGACCACCCTTAATATATTTGTGTGTGGTATCATACATTTTGTGCTTTAAAATTTGGAGACATGGGCTGGGGAGACAGCTCAGCAGACACCTGCCTGGCAAGCACAAGGACCCAGTACCACGTGCTGTGCCATCCCCTGGAACCCTGGGCACTCCTTGCTGACCACTGGAACTAGGCGTGGTGATGTACCCCTGTAATCCCAGTGCTGGGGAAGCTGAGACAGGAAGATCACTAAGAGTCCAAGTTGCGTAGTGAGACTTGTACCAAATAAATAAATAATAAAAATTGGAGACATTTACAAACACCAGTCCATTTCATCTGAGGACATGTCTATTGAAGAGTAGTTCCCAGGTATTCCCAGAATGTTGTGTGTGTGCCTTTCTATGTGCTCCAGTCGGACCAGACCCTAGCCACTGGGGGCATGCACCATGCTAGGCACTCCCCGTTTATGTCAGCCACATTGCTAGGTATTACGTGTGCAAAGCTGAAGAAGGTTTTGCTCTCAGCCTTAGGAGAACTTGCATCCTCATCCTAGCAAGAGGTACAGGGAAGTGTAGCATAAAGGCAGGTTTGATGCTAGCGATGCTGAGAGGTAGGAGTCACAGGACTTTGCCCCGTGCTGGGAGCAGGGCAGGCAGTGGTGTCAAGGACAGTTTGAGAGATGACTCTAAGTTGTCCATGCGAGGTGTTGAGGTGGATGGCTTTTCCATGGGGCCTAGCAAAGAGGCATTGTGTGTCTTCTCCTTTTTTAGAGATTTAAGTAGAGCTCAGCCAATATAGTAGAAGCTTCTTTAAAATCATCTTTATTGTTTTATTTTTTTATGCATTTTAATGAGAAAAAATAGCAATGAAACAGTTTCAAAACAGGTTAGTAGGATGGTTACAATTAATGCATTGCAAATTGTCTTCGTAGTAGTTATTCAGGACACAAGATGCAGACATGATATCTTGTCCAAACAATATTAGTACAGATCTTCTCTTTGAACTAAGAGAAAGTAGCTGTATATCTATCCTATCTTGTATATACATATATATACATATATATATATATATATATATATATTTTTTTTTTTACAACAAAGTGGTCCTTTATTTAAATCCTCCTTTTTTGTTTTGTTTTGTCAGAGATTGGTGTTCCATTGCTGTTAGAGAAGCTGTATTTAGAGGAGTCTTTAAAGGACCTTTCCATACTTGATGCCAGTCCAAAGATTGTAGATATATATATATATATATATATATATATATATATATATATATTTTTTTTTTTTTTTTTTTTTTTTTTTTTTTTTTTTTTTTTTTTTTTTTTTTTGCGGAACCAGGGATTGAACTCAGGCCATTGCGCTTGCCAGACAAGTGCTTATTCTACTGAGCCATCTCCCCGGCCCCTAAAGTTTGTAGATATTTGAATTCAGCAAAATAACCCATTATAGTCTAAATGTCCATAATAGTAATGCGTTACCAGCACAACTGGCAATTGTCCAAAGTTGTTGACTTGATCCTTTTACAGCTAGCATATTAATATTTACTTTTTAAAATGTTGTATTCGTTTTATTTTATTTTATTTTATTTTTATCTTTTTGAGACAGGGGTCTCACTATGCAATTCAGGCTGGCCTTAAGTTCACTTTGTAGCTCAGGCTGGTCTTGAACTCACAACAATCCCCCTGCCTCAGCCTCCCCAGTGCTGGGATTACAAGCATGTGCCACCACGCCCAGCTCTTGTATTCATTTTAATGAGAAAAAAGATAAAATAACAATGAAACTGTTTCAGAACAGGTTAGTAGGACAGTTACAATAAAAATCATATGTTTACATTCAGCTAATTATTGGATCTTTAAATGGAGGCAGCATAGAGTTATTTGGTAACAAAATAAAATCTAGGGTGGGCTGTGTCTGCGCCTTGTTGTTGCATGTTCTCCCCTGCGCTTCCCAGTGTTGGAGCATCTGTGCTTCCTCAGAGACGGGGGACTCAGCAGTGGTTTTGCCAAAGCGGTAATTATCCCGGTGCACATGGTGGGGGAGGCTCTTGGGGCAGAGCAGGCCGAGCGATGGAGGCGTTAGGTGACGTGAAGCAGCGGGGTGTGTGCCAACACCACAGGCAGCTGTTCTGGGAAGGGCTTGTAGAAGAGGTGGTAGCATGAGAAAGACAGAAGCCAGGTGTGGGACCTGGGACTGAGGTTTGTGAAGGTGACCGGGACTTCCAGAAGATCTTGAATAACTTGAAAGAGCCCTGTTGAGTCACTAGCCCAACCCCAACAGAAAGAGACCCTATCCCATATTCTTGCCCGCTTGCTACATGACTCACTTCCCCATTTGGTACTGGATCAATTTTTACCTAAACAATGGTGCTTGTAATCCCATTGATTGACCATAGATTTGTCCCACCTGTTGTCCACCTAAGCACGTCCCCATTTTCTCTACCTTAGCCCCACATGATTTTGCCCGATAAAAATAACCTGGAAGAGACAGCTTCCTGGGCAGCCTGCTCGGGCTCCCCTTCTGTCCTCTCTGAGACAGAAGCTTTCTTTCCCAATAAATATTCTACTCTCAAAAAAAGTGTCTTTAAAATGTCCTTTTTCTGTTGCTTGCAGTCTAGTTCTTATAAATGAATGAGGTCGCGTAATTGTCATTACTTGCATCACCGGTCATACTTTCGTTGTGTTTACAGTATGCACTGTGGTTTTTATGTGTTCATAGTAAAATATTGTTCAACGTGTTTTCTCCATTACATTGTTATCTCCTTTAATGAGCGAATTTGGGTGTTCTCTGGAGATGGCAGCTGACAATTGTTTGTTACTGTTTCCTGTGTTAGAATCAGTTCTTTTAAGAAGTCAGAATCTCTGTCAGCTGTTAGGAACTGTGATTTACATGGATAATGACAGTAAATAAGGAGCAGTAAGAAAGTACAATTGAGCTCAAGATAAATGCTTACAGTTTCAGAGAGTTTCACAAACTAGATTGGTTTAGTTACACTTTAATAAAATACTTAGTTAAGCAAAAGGAACTGAATCCTTTCTGATGATGAGCACATCCTGATAGTAATAATTAAAGACACAGCTGTGTGCTTGGATAAAGACTGTCCCGGCCCTAGCTCCCCAGAGGCAGCCACGCTTGTTTGCTTAGACTTTCCCAGGCACCAGGCTGCCTCAGGCTCAGGGTTCAGCAGTTACCACTGCCGACCTCTGCCCTGGAGTCTTGCAGTGCTGTGAGACTTGTGAATTCTCTGCAGGGATCTAACTCCCCTCTTCTTGGAGTTCATGCGCCCTGTTGCTCCTGTGGCTTCCTCACCCTTTGCCACCATCCTGTTCCCCACTCCCCGCTGGGCTCACTTCCAAGGTTTGTAAGCCTTTTTTGACTTGACTTTAGTCACCTTGGCATCTTCTTGGTTTCTGCTTTTAATCAGACTTTTTTTTTTTTATCTTTTTTTAATCAGACTTTTCTGTCTGTACTTTTTCTGATGTTTCCAACTCTTATCTCTATGCCTAAAGCAGCTGGGTCTTGCCTCTACTTCTACATACCTCTGACCCAGCGGCTCCCAGTCCCATCCCTCCTGGTGTGACAGCAATGCCATTTCAGCCTGTTGGCCCATCCATGGGCACTTAGCACGCCTTAATCCTGGGGGTGGCGTGCATGGTTTGAAAATCTCACTGGGGCCTTCTGAGGTCTGACTTGCAGCCACAGCGTGGCTCTTCTCATCCCGATCTTACCTTCCCTCTCTCCACTAAAGAATCTCTGTTACTTCTCCAGAATTTCTGCCTTTTTTTTTTTTTTTCCTTCTGTAATCTCAAAAGGCCATCATGGGGATCTAGCCTGATGCTCTATTATCTCCTGATACTCTGTTATCTTTTTGAAGATTGTTGAGACCATATTTAAGATGAAAATTATCACAAAGTTCAAAACAAAAAGATACAGAGATTTATTGTGTACCAGATACTACTCTCCTGAGTAGTAGAAGACCGAAGGTAATGAATGATGGATGGCTTTAATCTTCAGGAAACTCCAACCAATTATTTGGAAGGTACAGGCTCACTATGCATAGCTAAGGTGAGTCGTAAGTGCTGTGGCAGACACAGAAGCCGATTGCATCATCCAGACCAGAGTCAAGAAAACCTCACCAAGGCAGAACACACTCTGCTCATTTCTGCAGTGATTTTGCTGATGGGGTTTCCCTCAGGGTGCATCAGGGAGGGTAGGGTTTTTTTTATTATTTGATTAGTATTTATTTCTTTTTTAAAAAAAATAATTTTGAGAAACAAATAGCAATGAGACAGTTTCAAAACTGATTAGTAGGACAGTTTCAATAATTAATACATTGCATATTGTTGTCTTCTTAGTGGTTATTCATAGTACAAAATGCAGACATGATATCCTGACTACAAACACTATTAGTGCAAATCTTCTCATTGAACTAAGGGAAAGTAGCTGTGTATCTATCCTAACTATTTTGAATATACAGATACAAAATGGTCCTTCATTTGTGTCCCCTTTTTTTGTTTAGTTTTGTCAGATATGGGTATTCCATTGTCATTTAAATACTATAGGTGTGTAAATTCAGTAAAATAAGTAGTGTTTAGTGTAACAGCCAGGTGAAGTGCCGCTAGATTTGACTATACTTCGGTCACTGCGCTAAGGAATGTTTTAGCTCTTGTTTTTCTTATGATCAGTTGACAAATGCTGAAATACATTATTGCTAAAATCTGTGTCTTTCATTTTCACTATGTCTACTGCCAGCTCTGGTGCATGTCTCTGCATGTGGGCATGTGCTCTGAGGTGTGCCTCTACTGTATAAAATTATGAGAGTGTGTGTATGTGTGTACTGTACAAATGCTCCTTTTGATTTTGAAGGATAAGTCCCTGGGCTTCCCATAAGGCATAAGAAATCAACGTATAACCCTTCCATTAAGTCTTCCCTAGAGGTGAGCACAGTGAAGTTTATTTAGCATTGTCTAATTCTCTGGATATCTGGCCTATAGGCAGTGCCATGTGAGGATTCAGACCATTCCAGGCTTTCAGCTGTCACAAGCGTTGCTGCTTTTCCTTCATGTATCGTCTCAGTCACCTGTCCCCAGTCAGTAGTAGGCAGCATCAGACTGCGCATGCCTTCGTATGTGGGATTCAGCAGGGAAAGGACCTGGAGTATCTGATATTCACATGTAGGTGTCTCAGGGGAAAATGTTGGGGGCAGATACAGG
>PVKA01034342.1:0-23559 GCA_004027165.1 Ctenomys sociabilis
AAGCATCTACACTCTTAATTCACTGATAAGAGATATCTGCTAAAATAATATCTGTAAATATAATATCATGTATGCACCTTGTACAATACCAAAACGTTATGAAAACAGTTTGCAATGTATTAATTTATCGAATCTGTATGGTTAAGGTATCTTGAAACTGTCTGATTGACATTTGTATTTCAATAAAATAAAAAAAAAGAAAAGAAAAAAAAAGAATTTCATGATGACAAAGCCATCCCTTCACAGGCTGCTGGAAGATGTTCTAGAGAGAGACCACAATGACCAGAACTCCATGAATGAGAATGGAAGGAACCCACTAAACAGGACAGGTTACAAAGGAGTAAAGAACACCAGGTAAATATCATGACAAACATAAGTCAGCATATTTCAATTATGACCATTAATGTAAACAGACTCAATAGGAAACAAAATCGGACAATATGCTCTATACAAGAAACGCACTTAAGTCAAAAGGACATTCATAGGGTCAAAGTCAAAGGATGGAAAACAATACTACATGTCCCAGCAACTCAGAAAAAAGCAGGAGTAGCAATTCTGTTCTCAGACAGTCTCAACTTCTAACCAAGAAGGATCAAACGACACAAGGAAGGCCACTATATATTGGTCAGGGGAAAAATTCAAGAGCAACAAGTAACACTCTTAAATATCAATGCACCAAACATAAGAGAACCCAACTATGTAAGACAAATCTTAATGGACATGAAAAACCTAATATCTAAAATCACAGTCTTAACAAGAGACCTTAACATCCCCTTATCCCAAAAAGATAGATCAACCAGACAAAAAATTAGCAAGGAAGTAGCAGAACTGAACCAGAGCTTGGAACAAATGGACATGGTGGACATATACAGAGTGTTCCACCCAACCACAGCTGAATACACATTTTTTTCAGCTGCACACGGGTCATTTTCCAAAATAGACCACATCCTAGTCCAGAGGTCATGCTTAAGTATATGCAAGAAATCAGAAATTATCCCATGCATATTATCTGACCACAGTGCAATGAAACTGGAACTAAATGACAAAAGAAACCAGAAAAACCAGCTAAATTCATGGAAATTAAACAACACCCTACTCAGCAATCAATGGGTCACAGAAGAAATTAAACAAGAAATTCAACCATCTCTACAATTCAAAGAAAATTCAAGCACAACTTACCAAAATTTATGGGATGCGATGAAAGCAGTTCTTAGATGGAAAATCATAGCTATGAACTCACACATTAGGACAACAGAATTGGAACAAATAAAAACCCTAGTGTTGCACCTCAGACATCTAGAAAAAGAAGAGCAAATGAAACTCAGAGCGCAAAGATGAGAAGAAAACATAAAGATTAGAGCACAAATTAATTCAATGGAGATGAAGAAAATAGTTGAAAGATTATATGAATCAAAAAGTTGGTTCTTTGAAACACTAAAGTTGATAAGCCTCTAGCAAACCTAATCAAAAAGAGGAAAGAAAAAATTCAAGTACATGCAATAAGAAATGAAGTGTGAAATCATCACAGACCCAGTGGAAATCCAGAAGATTTTCAATAGTTACTTCGAGAATCTTTATGCTCACAGAATAGAAGACACAGAAGAAATGCACAGATTCCTCAAAGGTACAAATTACCAAAACTGAGCCAAGAAGATATAACAACTCTCAGTAAGTCAATAACAGTAAACAAAATACAAAACATAATAAAAAGCTTACAACAAAGAAAAGTCCAGGTCCTGATGGATTCACAGCTGAATTGTACAAGAAATTTATAGAAGATATAATCCCTACACTCCTCAAATTTTTCAATGAAATTGAAAAGGAAGCACTCCTCCCAAAATCATTTCTGGAGGCAAATATTATACTGAATCCAAAACCAGGGAAAGACACAACCAAACAGGAGAACTATGGGCCAATCTCCCTCATGAACATAGATGCAAAAATACTCACTAAAATCCTAGCAAATAGAATACAGCAAATGGCCAAGAAGATCATACACCATGACCAGGTAGGATTCATCCCATGGGTGCAAGGATGGTTCAATATTTGAAAATCTATAAATGTAATACACTATATTAATAGACTGAAATCTAAAAAACACATGATCATCTCAATTGATGCAGAAAAAGCTTTTGACAAAGTCCAACACTCATTCATGTTCAAAGTCCTACAGAAAATTAGAATAGATGGACTCTACCTTAACTTGATAAAAGCCATCTATGACAAGCCAAAAGCTAATATAATCCTAAATGGGGCAAAACTGAAATCTTTTACTATTAAATCAGGTGCACAACAAGGATGTCTTCTATCACCCTCTTATTCAATATAGTTTTGTAAAGATTAGCAACAGCCATTAGAAAAGAGGGAGAAATAAAGTGAATAAGAATAGGTAAAGAAGAAGTTAATTATCACTATTTGCAGATGACATGATACTTTACTTGGAAGACCCCAAAAATTCCACCAAGAACCTACTAGAACTGATAGAGATTCAGTAGCATAGCAGGATACAAAGTCAATACCCAAAAGTCAATAGCATTCCTCTACACAGACAACAAGCACACTGAAAGGGAAACAATAGAAACAATACCTTTTACAATAGCACTGCAGAAAATTAAATGCCTTGGAATTCACCTAACCAAGGAAGTCAAAGATCTTTTCACAGAAAATTGCAATACCCTTAGAAAAGAGATTATAGAGGATTTCAGAAAATGGAAAGATATTCCATGCTCCTGGAGAGGAAGAACCAACATTGTGAAGATGACCATACTCCCAAAATTGCTGCACAGATTTAATGCAATCCCTATTAAACTGCCTACCTCCCAGACATAGAGAAATTGTTTCTAAAATTTATTTGGAACCACAAATGACCCAGAATAGCAAAGGCAGTCTGGGCCAATAAAGACAAGGCAGGAGGCATCACAATTCTTGACTTGAAATTATACTACAAAACCACTGTGATAAAATCAACATGATATTGGCAATGAAATAGACCTGAGGATAAATGGAATAGATGAGAAGATGCAGAGGCATCTACGAACACACTCAGCCATTTTGTCTTCGACAGAGGTGCCAAACAGGCTTACTGGAAGATAGCCTCTTTAACAAATGGTACTGAAAAACCTGGCTTTCTACATGCTGAAAACTAAAACTTGACCCAGCTTTATCAGCATGCATTAAGCTAAAGTTGAAATGGATTAAAGATATAAACATTAAAACAGAAACACTCAATCTCCTTCAGAGAAAGTAGGAGGAACTCTTGAAGACATAGGGGTAGGTAAAGAGTTCATATATTCACACGGGAAGCACTTGAAAGAATCAACAACTCGGATCAACTCTTCTTAAGTAGCTTCTGCATGTCAAAAGAAATTGTCAACAGAGTGAAAAGACAACCCACAAATTTTGAAAAAATCCTAACTAATAGGCAATCAGATAGAGGTCTACTGTCTAGAATATATAAAGAACTAAGATATAACAGAGCCCTCAAATTTAAAGACCCAATTCAGAAATGGGCATCTGAGATGAATACACACTTCTCAGAGGATGAAATTAAAGAAGCGAATAAATATATGAAAAAATGAAGCCAGGCGTGGTGGCACATGCCTGTAATCCCGGCACTTGGGAGGCTGAGGCAGGAGGATTGTTGTGAGTTTGAGACCAGCCTAAGCTACAAAATGATCTTAAGGCCAGCCTGAGCTGCATAGTGAGACCCTGTCTCAAAAAGACAAAAAAAAAAAAAAGAAAGAAAGAAAAGAAAAAATGCTCCACATTGCTAGCCGTCCATGAAATGCAAATAAAAGCAACACTGAGTTACCATCTCACTTCAGAAAGAATGGCTGTCATAAGGAAATCAACCAACAACAAATGTTGAGGAGGTTGTGGGGAAAAGGGAACACTTCTCCACTGCTGGTTGGAATGTAGACTGGTACAACCATTATGGTGATCAAGGTGGAGAGTCCTCAAAAGAGTAGGGCTGGAAATCCCATTCAAGCCAGCTATCCCCCTACTGGAAATTTTCCCAGAGGAACTGAAAACATTATATCACAGTGATATATGTGTACCTATGTTTATAGCAGCACAGCTTGTGATAGAAAAATCTTGGAGACAACCAAGATGTCCATCACATGAGGGATGGTTGAAAAGATGTGGTATTTCTATATAATGGAGTATTGCTCAGTTATAAAGAATGATAAACTTGAAGCATTTATATTGAAGTGGTTGCTACTTGAACATATACTCGTGAGATAAACCAGACACACATGTGCAAATATCATATAAGAAGTCAAAAGAAGAAATACAAATAGAAATGTACAACTAAATGCAATTGAGTCAGATAGTTAGGGAAAAGTGAATGGCATATGCTGCATGGTACTAATCAGCTTCTCTTCTGGATTGTTTACAACCTAAGTGCACAGATCAAAACTGGAGAAATAGAAGAGCCACAAGGCCAGCCAACATTTTGGCCCTAGCCTTTCAAGGTCAGCGAAGACTCAGGACATAGGAGAACCTGTACTGTAACATCATTAAACTCAGTTGTGCCCCAAATTTTCTCATCAAGGAGATTATGGAGCCACAGAGGAAAGAGATTGATGTTGTATAGTGTGCCTGGGGAGAGTCACATGGAGAGAAAACTTTCTCTCAGGCTCTATTTGAGAGCAAACTAGTCAAGCATTGGCTGTGACTCATCCAAATGGATGACACAGACAAAGGATCTACAGAGTAAGGTACAGGATTACATGATAAACCCTGAGGGGACTTCATTGATCTCATCAGAAACAAAAGCTACATCTTTTGGTATATAAGTCTTGCTCTATCTTGGTCTTAACCATCCAGAAGAAAAGTATAAAAATGAGGTATATAACGTGGGGCCATAATAATAAGTTGAGCTGTAAATGGCTATGGTCAACAATTTCTTCATATAACTCACTATTATTGTGAAATCTTATACTGTGATGGATTGTGTCACCGAGTTCAGGCACCAAAATTGGTTTAATGACAATGGAGTGCTCATCTTTGACAGGTCCAGACAAAAAAAGGGGGGATGTACAAAAAAAACATCACAATGTGTGTGTATAAACAGTACAGTTAGGAAAAATATGCCATGCTTCTGCATAATTCTATGAGAAACAAGATTTGCACTAATAGTGGTTGGACAAGATATGTTGGCTTCTAGTACTATGGACAAATACTAGTGAGATAACAAGGTAGAAAGTATTCGTTATTGGATCTGTGATATAATTCAGCTATAAAAAATAAGATAAGTATATAGCTACACTCTCTTCATTCACTTATTAGAGACATCTGCTATAATAATGTCTGTAAGTATAATATCATGTATGCTCCTTGTACAACACCAAAACATTATGAAACCTTTTTGCAATGTATTAATTTATCGAAGCTATCAACAAACTGCAAGCACCTGTTAATAAAGGTCTTAAATAATTGTAAAAAAAAGAAAAAAAAAAAAACAACTAAATCCTGGAAGCAGGCTATAAATTCACCAGCAGATGAAGGGACAAGGTAAATGTGGTATCTGTACATAAAAGAGTGATCCTCAGATATTTGCAAGAAAATGGATACATCTGTGAAATAATAATGTTTAAGACAAATATATGAGACACACAGGCTTAAAGACAGTTTGATACTTTCCATCTGAATAAGACAAAGTACAAGTTAAAAGCAAAACAGAGGACTGGCCAAGAAGTATGGAGACAGACCTGTTGCAAATGGGAAAGAGACTAAGGTCAAGAGGAGAACGGGGGAGATGAGGGGAGCTGGAAGGATTTAAGATGTAGCATGTGAATGCACCCAAAACCCATCATATATGTAAGCATTGTATGTCATGAACATAAATTACAAATATTAAGAATAAGAATGAAAATGGGGAAAGAGAATTTGGGGATGGAGGGAGTGAGATGGGCAGGGATGGAAAGGAGAACAGAAAAGAATCAAGATGTGTTACCTAAAGGCTGGCCAAATAGCTCAGCAGATTAAAGTGCCTGCTTAGACACAAGAGCCTAGGGGTTGGATCCCCCGTGGTGGTACTGGCCTGTAATCGAAGCACTTGGGAGGCTGCAAACAGAAGGATCACGAGGAGTCCAATCTATGCAGTGAGACTCTACACCCTGTACACCCTGTCCTAAATACACACACACACACATGCACACACACACACACACACACACACACACACAAAGATGTTTTACGCACAGGTACTTTCTCCCTAGTCAATGTAAATTTCATACACTACAAACAGAATAAAAATTTTAAAACCTTACACTCATCTTTACCAACTGATTTTCAGTTTCTCAGTTCAGGAATATGTCCAATTTTACATTGGTCTAACTGAAATTTCAGTCACAGCTAAAAAAATTTTCATACTAGGAAGCATATTGCTTCTTTATCCTATCTCTAAAACTTGCATATTTAAATCTTTAATTTCTTCGTGGTGACTTTTTCTGTCTGTGTAACATATGAACAGTTATATAAAAGCCTGGCAAACCAGAATGTGACCTATACCATATTCCATTTAGGGGTTAAATGACTTAGCTAGGGAATTACTCAGTCAAACTGTCATCAATCAATTAACTAATTAATTAGAATAAAATTCTCAGAGAACTAAGTAAGGATTGTGTGCCCATATTTCAGAACTATGGGTCTCATAAGTGTCTAAATTCCTTTTATTCTGATACTACTCTGTGAAAGAGAAGTGTGTTTCAACTGTCCCTAAATATGCCAAATATTTTTTCAGTTTTTTTAAAATTTAGTTATCAATGAAAGTAACTGATACTCCTAAAAGAGAAAATATTCTCTGACAATTTTATATTGTCAAAAAATGATTTTTCTTTTAGCTAATTTGAAACCATCTTTAAGGCACAAAATCATTATTCATTAAATATTTTTTCTCTTTTCAGTTCTTTGGTTCAATTAAAAATTTTCATTACATAAAAAAATGTGTTATATGCTATGGAATGGACTTTTTAAATCCCTAGATTTAAAAACTGGCATATCTCTGTATTACAAAGACTTAAACAAGTTGTCAGAGACTAGAACAGCCCTGCACCATCAGTACTCAGTATTTTGTTTTCACTTCCAGATAGACATATCTTATTCACACAAGCTGAGCAGAGACATAGAAAAAAGGAAAACTATTATATGAGGTATATTGACAGTATCCTCCTATAGATCATAACTTAAATAACAAAATTTGATCATAATAGTAAAGATCTATTATGTGGGTTTTAAGGATTCTATTCTGGCTTTGAAATCCAGGTTAGTCATATTTTATTTCAAGCCAAGATAAGCATATCTGTATTGATTTATCATTTTATAGCAAAATAGGTAAAATTTCTTCTTTCCATATATTATCTGCTCAGTTTTCTCCAGCTTTACAAACGTGGCTTGCTCGTTTATACTGTTGTATTTATTGATTCTAACATATATACAAAATACATTCTATATGTTTATGTTTCACCTTGAAGATTCAATAATCCCTCTTCTTATTTTACAAATCATCTAACTCTTACAACACCAGTTATTTACCAAACACAACTTGGTTATATGACTTCAAGCTGCTTATTTTTCTATCTTCATTTCCAATATTAAGATGATTATGATAATCACTGCAAGGAATTATTTTTGAACAGACAAGATATTTGAAGAATTCTAAATCCATAAGTATCGCTTGAACTGAAAGTAATATTTTTAAAAGGAATTGCAAAAGAGGTAAATACATTCTCTTGCTAGGTCAAAGCAAAAATACATTCCTTCTTTATACTACACTGATACAATAATAGCTACATATTGATCATGCTTATTTTGTGTGCTAAGAATGATACTAAGTACTTTATATGTATTTCAAACTCACTTTATTTACATTTTGGCTTTCTCCTGCAACAGAAACAATGTAATATTTAATTATGTATGTACTTAACATTATGGTCTGAAGGTACATTCATTTTGAAGAGACAAATCTTCTGCAAATGGGAAGAGATCAAGAGATGGAGGGGAGGGGAAAAAGAAACTACAAAGGAGTGAATGTAAATTACAAGAGAAAAGTTTAAAAAATGAAATTGCAATCTCCATAACCCTCAGAGTATGTAAATATAGAATTGCATTAGAATGCATTCAGTATAAAACCTAAAACATTTGACCACTAAAGAATTATGCGAGCTGTTTTTATTTTGTTTTTTGTATTTAGTACAGAGTCTACAGGTCTCACTATGCAGATCAGATTTTTAGTGATCCTCTTGTTTTCAGCCTTCGAAGCTCTGAGATTGCAGGCACGCACCACCATGCCCAGTCTCATTCCCCATCTCAGTGCACCCTGGGGGCAGGGCCGGCAAGGCATGCCGGGGATCAAACCCTGATCCCTCAGCCTGTCTAAGCAGGTGCATTAGTCTTCCAAGCTATCTGGCAGATTCTTGTGTGATCCAAAAATAGGGTCATATGGTCATGCAGAAGCTCCCTAAAGTCTACAATGATATTAATCCTTCCAGAAGCAGACATGGACCAGAAATTCTCATTTACAAAACAGTTTGGAGCTGTAACCATTACACCACTGTCTACATAGGAATAAAAGAAAGGAAAACAAATGAGGGCAGAAAGGCATCCACCATCGAAGTGCACCACCTAACCCCACTAATCCAACAATGTCCACTTAAACATCTCTAGAGTGAGAGTCTTTCGATGAAGGATTCTAGGGAGTCAAGTTACATAGCTGCAAGGTGGACATAATAATCGTGAGATGTCTTCAATCACACGCCCAGGTCATGTCATCAAAGACCGCAGAATGACAGGACAGAGCACACTTAGATGCCTACCTGTTTTGTGGAGTGGAAATGCCAGAAGCTATGTATATAAAATCGAATAAATTGTTATTTATTTAATCACAGTTTTTAAAACAACCAAACAATAATCTGATTGCCATGGTTTATGTCTAGATGTCCCTACGACATAGGATGTACCCTGCCCACAGGCAGCCTTTTGAATCATGGATATCCTGTACCTAAATGCGATGCTAGAAGGTGTGGCCCTGGTGGAAGATTCAGGTGAAGGGCTAGGACCTGGCAGTGTGCATCTCACTGCGGACTGCTCCTTTCTATCTCTGCTTCAAGGCCACCACAATATGAACAGCTATCACTGTGCTATGCGCTCTGCCAGTCTTCCCCTGGAGCCAGTCAACCGTGGGCTGTAACGGTGATCCAAACTAAAGGTCTTCAAGTTGTAAGCACTGAACGTGTTGTCTTGGCAGTGAGTAAAGTGACTAAGACACTGATGCTTCAATATCAAATCGCTCTCGGTAAAATGCAATGTTGCATGTTTAACATGGAAATAATCTTTGCTTGCACTTAGATATTTAATATTTTACTATTCAAAGAAAACACAATGAGTCCTTTGTAAACACTGAGGTAGTTTGGTGGGGGTGTATTTGTATGTGTGTATGTGTTACTGTTGGGGAATAAAACATAAATATCACAGATGGTGAAAATTTAAAAGGGGCTGGGGAGATGGCTTAGTAGAATAAGCGCTTCCCTGGCAGGTGCAAGGGTCTGAGTTCAATCCTTGGTTCTGCCAAAAAAACATTAAAACAAGTTTGAGCAATGTAGAATAATACAAACAGCACAAATTTGTGTGCAAGAAAGGAACTTCCATTCCATTTACAACTAACATAACTTCAATCAAGTTACAAACTGAGATGAGCAAGAAGTGTAACTTTGCTTATTTGTATTTTTATCCAGATCAGTTATTGAGCTAGTATGCACCATTTGAGGCATAGTAGTTGTTAAATGCTTCACAACTGGTACAAGGGCACTCCCTTGCACTGCCAGTGCCACCAGAGACTCCACTCCAAATACCTAAGCCTTTGAATGCCTGGCAATCAAGACAGTACATAACACATAGCAGCAGCCTTCAGCACTTTTTGCCAACATAGGTTCTGATTGTGTTACATGGCTACTATTACCCTTGGCTTTATTCAACTTAATTATGAAGTTAATGGCCATTGTGTTTGAGAGGCAAAACACAGTGCAACTGACACTGCCAAAAAGCATCAGTTACTCCATGATTCCCATCTCTCTTAGGGGTTGTATGTACCTAGGTTTAGAGAACAGTACAGAAGCATTGTATGTGGGGATCTGAGGATGAGTGTGGGAGAATTTTGCCCTTGGTGTTGCTTTCTGGCTGCATGACAGCCACCAAGACATTATCACAGTCACTGGGGTCATCGGTTACTGATTATGGTTCCTGGAATGTCCCACTTCGTCCTCTTCACTGCCACCCTTAATCTACAGCCTTCAAAGTCTCATCTGAACTGATGTTGGGTACATGACGAGCATCATATTGCTCCTGTTCAGACAGGTATATGCTGAGCTTACTGGTTCTCTCATCCCTTTAATCTACAACAATGCTGTCCTGTAAGAACTTGATGAGAGCAGCCACGAACGCAAGTGACAAATGTGCACATTTTTAAAGTAAAAGGAAACAACGACAATTAATTTAAAAATTCCTTTTATTTAATAATATGTCCAGATGATATTCAGTATGGAATCAATATAACGTTAATGAGGAAAGCCAATGAAATAGCATAGTGGACTGAGTGCTTGCTTAGGCAAGCGCAGGGATTGGGGTGCAATCCCCAACACCACACGTTGCACTTGACCTTGCCCCGAGGTGCACTGAGCCAGCCACTGAGACTAGGCATGATGGCTCATGCCTGTAATCCTAGAACTGGAGAGGATGAAAACAGGAGGCTCACTACGAGTCCGAGCTGCATAATGAGACCCTATACCAAATAAATAAAACTTTAAAAAATGTTAATGAGGTATTTTACATTCTATAATTGTGATGCATTTTCAAAATCTGGTACATACTTTATACCTTATGATAAAATTTGGACACTGTAGAAATTCAAAGTCCATACATAGGCAAGTGTCATTATACAGGACAAAACTTTACATGCAAGGAACTTTACCAGAGTTTAAAGACTCACCAAAATAACAGAATGTAAAATGCAGGCAAATGTTGTTTCTATTTCCATCTGGCACTAGAAATAGGAGCTCTCCGGAATTTAGTGCAGTTTGTGTGTTCTGAGCCCCAAGCTCTCACATTCCCTACTTCCATCCAGAGACTCAAGTCCCTGTTCCACTTGACTCTGTATGCCACTGTCAATCCACAGCACAGCCCATGGTTTAGGAGACACGGCCTCTTTCCCAGACATACTGTCACTCTTTTCTTGAAACATACTATGCAGTCAGGGAGAAGCACAGGAGATAAAAGGAAACATGGAAAAACCTCTCAACTTGGCAAAGCATTTATTTAGTTTTTTCTATAAATCAGAATTCACATAAATGTGTCACAACTTTTATGCCAAGAAAAATTACTATAACAACATTTCGGTTCATCTGAGAAAGCAGCAATTTATGTCCCTTTTGCTGGTCTAATTATTAATAGTCTCTTCCCTTATTACTTTCAAAACTGTCTTGGTTTGGATAATAAATTATAACATCAAATAATTACAGCCTATTTATTAACATACTATTCTTCATATAATACTATGAAATAAGTAACCTAAATTTCTTAATAAGTACACAGCATAAGAGGAATGAGTTATGTGTCCATAGTCTCAAGTCCATCCATAAACCATTCTTTATTTATTCTATGTGACATTAAAATTCAACTTCTTTCTATTGGCTCAAGCACAGCAGTAGGTAGTCGTGGGGCCTGTGGCATTGGAAAAATGTCCTTTGGAATTTTTTCCACTTTTGTCTCCAACTTTATTACGCTCATCTGTCAGCTGGTAAAAATAAAACAACAGTCCCTAAAATGTTGCTCATGTATTTTCCTTGTCCCCCAAAGGTGTCCTGTGCCAAGGAAAGACTGCTTAACAGTTCACAAAACAACCAGTAATAACTCTAAACTTCCAGGTGCCAGGTTCACTCAGGAAGAAAATTAAGAGACTTTTGATGACTTCATGCATCACTGAACACTAAAGTTTAAAAGTCAGTAGCTTCACACTACAAAATTGAACAGGCCATTTAAATAAAGGGCCCATAAATAAGCTGCCTACCACTTAGCCCGACAGAGACAGTCTGTTCCTTCAGAAATACGTATTGCAGGCAAGACATAGATTATAGGTCAGGTAAGAAGACTGATGAGTGCTTATTTACCCTTTGGGGCTCTACTGTCTGCATAGACAATTCATGGCCCATGAATAAGGGACTTTTTAAACAACAACAACAAAAAAAAAAACCGCTTTCAGTCTGAATAATAGGGACTTTGAAGAAAAACTATAGATCCCCAAAACTTCACTTAGAGATAAGTGAAAAATCTAGATAGTTCAAAATTTATAAAAACAACACTGAAAAGAAATTTTAAAACATTGAACATAGTCTGGGCCTGGGAGAACCCAAAGCATTGTCACTAACTTCATTCATGAAAATGCAAGGAGGAATAATTATTTTTAATTTTTTCTTTCCATAGTAGAGGCAAGGAAGGAAGGAATGAGTTTCAGTAAGAGCGAAAGTGGCTGCTGGGGCATAAGAATACCCTCTCCCTAATAAGGACCAGGCAGAATTTTCAATACCTCATAATTTTTGAGATCCTTGGAGATTGATGGGAGGGCTACTTGGGCTAGTGGAGCACTGCAGGGATCTGGCAGACAGAAAAAGGGTGTTTATAAATATTATTGCTGCAGATGAGCTCCATTCCTCCCAATTGTATTAAAAACAGCTGCTATCAAGGATCAAACATGTGGGCCATTCTGGGACTGTGATTTTCAGTTCCAGAATGTACCAATAAATATTACATTTGAGCAGTGTTTTCAGAAACTTAAATCCTTACATTAAGGGAAGATTTATTCTTCTCTGCCTCATTTTTCTTCTCATTCTGGTGTCACCCTTGACCCTGCTTTTGTTCCCTCAGGACAAGGTTCAAAAACCTGTGAACTTTTTTTGTTCCAACTCTACACCTCCCCTTCCTGGAGCCTCACAGGTCTTGTAGGATTGAAATTTGCTCCAACGATATGCCAGTAAATCAACTGGGCACCAGGGAGCTCTGATTTGTAGCATTCTCTGGTTTTCATAGGAGAAATCCTCCCACCATGGCCTATTTCAAGGACAACTGTGTTTAATGAATAGCTTGTAAAATTCCTGAAAACTCCAGTGAATTTTCTGGAGCTGATGTGGGCATATCCATCTCAGCACTGGCAGGGGAAGGCTCATGAATCTAATTCTCTGCCCTGCACAAGAAATATTCCAAATCTTTGAGGAGTCTTACATAAAAACAATGACAAAAAATAACAGCTGCCTCCTGATAATCACAATTTATGCGCCTCACTTTGAATCCTTTAAAATAACTGAACTAATTCCCACAAGAATGAAGTGAGATTATTATGTTTATGAGAAGGAAAAAGGCTTAGGTAGCTAATGCGTTAGCAGAAATTACAGAAGCAGAATTCAAACAGGTCTGACTCTAAAATCAATGACAGAATCCTAGCCCTTTTCTACTTCCTTTATGGTGAATCCAACTTTCTAGATGGGCTTCCAGAGACATCACTATAGAACTTTCCTTCAGCTTACTCCTTACCTTCAACGTGGTCCTTGTCATTTTCTCCCTTATTGGACACAAAAGTATTGTCAGCTAGTGGAAGGCAGAACTGTGTCTTAGATATCTTTATTGCCTTCTCGACAGCATCCCGTGAGTGTGCTATTAATGTTTTGGAGTGGGTAAAAGACTGGTTGGAAGAGAATCCCTATCAGAGTTCTCAGCATTTTGTGGGTTGGCATTACAGCCTCAGCAGTAAGGACTAGGTTGCTTGTAGTCTTTGGTTGAAGTTGGTCTAATTGCTTCTTGGCCTTTGGGCTAAGATCAAGTGTAGAAGCTGATCTACAAGACACTGCCAGCACCTCCATCAGATTTGTGTTTACTTTTTACAAAGGAAAGGAGAGATGAAAGATTTGAGTCAATATTCCCAGCTGACTCGTGATATGGGTTTGCTGTCCTTGTATTGATGTTTCATATACTTTTTTAAACTGTGGAACTTTCAAGTAGTCACTTTATTGCTTTTCTGCCCTTAAATGATTAACCATCACCCTTCCATACTTGAAGCTATATCCACTCACCTACTCTGTCTGTCTGCCTGACTGTCTGTCTGTCTGTCTGTCTCTCTCTCTCTCTCTCTCAGTCCTTTGACCTACAAAACAAGGTAATTAGAACTAGAGTGTAGCAAACTACATTTGGAGTAATCCAAAGATATGGCTGGTAAATCCTTTGATAAGTTCATAAAAGCCTAGAAGGTTTTCAATTGGATAATAATCACACTTGAAAAAATATTTGGCAAATACTTTTTAAATTTAGACGTTGGAGTTCTTAAGTAAAAGTAGTAGAGTATTTCTGTGCATTTGACTCCATTTCACAATGTGTACATGAAGTCACAAGATTAACTTTGACTGTCCTGGAAAGCTTGTGACACAAGACAAATCCAAGAGCCTCATATTTGTCAGAATAAAAATCTGACTCTATTTAAAACTCGTTCATTTATTCATTCCACAACCTTGATAGAGACTCCATGCCCAAAGTAAAAATGTTATGTGTATCCTTAATTGTTGTGACATGTATAAGAATAAAAACTAAATCAAACCAAGAAATATTCTTTCCATATACATATTTATTTCTATATATGGCACAGAAATATCTTAGAAAATCTCTTTCTGAGTGACTGCTTTTTTTTATATGCTTCCCTGAATTTACTACAGTGCTTTGCACATAGAAGGCCTTCAGCAATGTTGCCTGAGTGACTCACTGACCTTCAGTTCTGGTAAAAACAGCTGAGGATGGGAGAGAAGACAGAGTTCAGTTTCTATTAACTTTGAATATCTTATCTGCCAATCATAAGCTGATTGTATTTTCTTTAAATACAAAGAGTAGCCCATTCTTATGCAGCGCAGAAATCATGTCAGATAGAAGGATCCTAATTATATGCGTGCTTCAATATTTATTTTCCACTCTTATAGATATATTAAAGCAGAATTTTCCCTTTAAAGTTATTGAGTTCGAGACCAGCCTGAGCTACAAGGTGAGCTTAGGGCCAGCCTGAACTGCATAGTGAGACCCTGTCTCAAAAAGACAAAAAATAAAAATAAATAAATAAATAAGGTAATTTATTAAATTACAACTTTTAAAGATAAGTATTCTCAAATAGAGCATGCCATCACATATCTAATTTCCAATAGCTCAGGATTTAGAACTATCAGTATCCCATCTTCTGAAACAAATTTAATACCAAATGACAAGCTATTTTTATTAGAATGATTTATTTATGCATTCTTCCCATCAATTTTACAGTCACAAAATGTCAGCAATTTTTGAAGTATCAAAACATTTAGAGAAGAACAGGGAGGTAGGGAAAAGAAGGAGAAGAAAAAGTAGATGGAAGCGGAGGAGGGAAAGGTTAGGGAGAGGGAGAAGGGGAAGGGGAAGAGATAAAGCAAAAGAGGAGGAGGAGGGGGCATCCCCAGTGTGTTTTATTTTTTTCTTCCTGGAGTTCTATTGATGAGTGAGATATTGTATCTCTGAAAACATGAGAGGCTGGAGTTTTACACTGCTCAACTAGACACAGCCAGAGATGTTCTCTAAGTAGCTATGCTATGCTTTAAAAAGCTTTTAAATTCCATTTATGGTTTCTCTAAGATCACCCTAATCCAAAAGAACCTAACTTTAAATTCCTTTTCACTGTTCGACATTTTCTTTCCCCAATCTAGAGGTAGAGAGGCTCCTTGGTTTTGGGGAAAAGACACTCAGTAGGGGCCTTGCCACAGTCCTTGACTTGCATGTCAGGATTTCAATAGCTTCAATGTTGAAGATATAAGAATGAGAGTTGGCAAACTTATGCTTGGTGTCTGAGCTTGCAATTTCCCAGGAATCAGGAGAACCTGAAAAAAAACAGAGCTGTTCTCCCTGATGTTTTTGTGAGTTCCAGAGACAGGAATTTAGATGGGTATACCAGTCTGAAGTACCTATATGCAATGTATGTGTGTAACATAATATCTATGTAAATGTTTATATAAATACAGCCGTCTCTCAGTATGCAACAACACCAGTTCTAAGACATCCCACAGACAAAAATCAGTGAATGTCCAAGTCCTTCACACAATGTAGTATTTGCATAGGACCCAGGTATATTGTCCCATCTGCTTCAAATCATCTCTAGATTATATAATACTTGGTACACTATATACACTATGTAAATCATTCTTTAGGAGTAATGACAAGAAAAGCCCTGGATGAATTCAAGACAAAAAAAATGTTTTCAAATATTTTTTTATCCAAAGTTGGTTAAATTTGGATAAAATTTAACCCTTAAGTTCAGATATGGAACCTACAAATACATATAGCCTGAATAAATGATTGTTAGATAGATAGATAGATAGATAGATAGATAGATAGATAGATAGATAGATAGATAGATAGATAGATGATAGTAGATATTTTTAAACAGCTGACATATTGTGAAGTTAGGAAGCTAACAAGTTTATAGAGCACAGTGGTAAGCAAAAAACTCAGAAAATTTATCTGATTGTCATTTCTTCTCTGAAAAGCCCCCTGTGGCTCTGAGTTGATGGAGTGAGGCCCACTGACATTTTGAAGAGTACTCCGTCCCCTTTACTGAAGGCCAATTGATTGTAAATATCAGTCATGTCAAATACAAAATGCATCCCAGCAATCCCAGGACTGGGCTGAAACCCACAATGAATAGCATAGCTTGGTATGTAATTGTTCATCACAAGAAACCCCAGTGCCCTGTGCTGTTCCCACCTGGAAGATAATGATACCCAGTTGCAACACCAGGTTCCCCCAAGGCTGCTCAGTGACAAAGACATGAGCTATAGAGTGGGGACACATGTCCCAGTTGCTTCTGCCCCTTACAAAGGAATACAATGTGAGAGAGAGAGAGAGCTGTTGTACCTGCCCTGTCTGTGTTCTCAGTGATTGTCCAGCATTTTGCCAAAAGCATACACCTGTTTCTCAACTTTTCCACAGTAAAATGAATATAGCATCTCCTTTTTCATCGTCATTTTTATTGTAAAAGTCACACAAGCTTATTGTAGAATATTTGGAATTTTCACAAATGTAGGAAGAAAATGAAAATCACTCTCATAAAACTACTACTCAGAGACAACTCCTAACATTTTTTTTAAATTTTATTTTATTTGAAGAGTAAAAGCAGAAACAAAAACAAATAGAAAAAAAAGAAACAGTAATATCCAATAATACACATGTTACAGATTTTCAAAACTGGAATAGCTACCTAACAACAGTTGTTATATTATCTAATTTTAATCATCAAATCGGTAGCTCAGATTAACAGATATAATTGTACAAGATTGGGAAAATAATTGAATATTGACCCTTGCTTTTCAGAAACCTTAATTTTTTTCTTTGTCTTTTTTGTTTCAATTTATTTTAAAGGAGTATAATAATTGATAAGACATTACAAATGGTATATATTTAGAAGACCAATGTGAGAGATATTCAACGATGGGTTTTGTATTACACATTGCTGTCCTCAATGTAGTTGCTCACATACATAGACAAGGTGAAAAGTTTAAACATTAACTTCTACTTTCAAGAAAACTGGTTGAATGGTGGGCTAAATAGCTCAGCGGATTAAAGCACCTGCAAGCAAGCACAAGGGCCAAGGGTTTGATCTCCAGGCCTGCATTGTGGGCCCCCTGCCTGCAGTGCCCACTGAGATAACAACTGAGACTGGGCATGGTAGCATGTGCCTATAATTCCAGCTCTTGGGGGCTATAAATAGGCAGACCACTATAAGTCTGATCTAGTACTGAGACCCAGAACACTCTGTTCTTCCCTAAAATACAAACAGAAAAAGACAACTGATGGAAATTATGAGTAAAATCATCTCAGCTATCCTGAATATGTACTTGCATGGTTTTCCCTCCTTTTTTCCCTATCTTTTCTCCTCTCTCTCATCTTCATTATTTAACCCTTAAGTTCAGTTTCTTTCCACTTTAATATATCTATTATACCTTTCAGGTTTTATCCATTCTTTTAGGTTCTTACACTATAAATACGGTATGATATTTATACATGTGAGATACTATGCCACCCCAGAATGAATAGCTATCATACAGAAATCAACTAATAACAAATGCTGGAGAGGCTGTAGGGCAAAAGGAACCTTTCTCCACTGCTGGTGTTAGACTGGTACAATCATGGTGAAAATCAGTGTAGAGACTCCACATAAAACTAGGACTGGAAATCCCATTCAATCCAGCTATTCTCCTTCATGGGTATTTTCCTTAAAGGACTGAAAATATTAGACCATGGTGATATATGTGCACCCATGTTTATAACCAAATCTTGGAACAACCTAAATGCCCATCACTTGAGGAATGGATAAAAAAAAAATTGGTATTTTTGTACAATGCTGTACTACTCAGGTATAAAGATAAAGCCTTTATAGGTAAGTGGATGCAAATAGAGGTTATACTCTTAAATAAAACTAAATTCTTTTGTCTGACTTTCTAAACTTATTTTCAATGTCATGCTGATGAAAGAAAATGTGAAACTCAATTCTCAAAAACAAAATTCAAAGCAGCTTGTGTTGTGTGAGGTTTTGGGATTTACACAAGATAACATTTTCAATGGAAAATTCATTTTTTCTGTCAGATTTCCCCCTGCTCCTATGTTTTCTTCTTCAATATAAGGCTCAACTACTAAATGATCCACCAACCAAACACCAAGATCAAGTTTTGACCTTGGGCAGTTTTTTTAGAAAGTATTTTTACTCTGAAGCCAAACCTCAAGCTAGAGAAAGGAGTGCATAGTCTAGGAAGGTGTACAAGCACCACATCTGTCTAGAATGTAAGACCAGTCAGTCGACTGACTCATAAATTAGGAAGTTATTCTAGACCCTTCCCTCTCCTGCATTGTTCACAAGTCTCACACTCCCTAACCCCCACCCAGCACGCACGCACGCACAGAATGTGAAAGTGGGGGAGGGAGAAGGAGACCAAGTTATGTTGATTGCACCTTTTTTTATATTTCTAGGACGTGTTCATTCCCTTGCATACTTACATGCCAGTCAAAAATATTTGGGCATGACCATTTTTTACTTGAAATTTTGCAACCATTTTCTATCTTAGGTTACATTGTCTAAAAGCAATTGTTGAAACCAGAGATTTCTATGCAGTTAGTTTATTAGAAAATACACTAAGAAAAATACTTGAAAAGAATTGAGGGAAAACAGTTGTGCAGAAGTTGAACTGCAGGACACATACAATAAAAGGCCTACCTCATCCCTTAGTGATGGAAAACGGCAGAACAGCCACTGTAGTTTCTGTTTTTGAAAATGTTCTTCTTGTTTCCCTATGTCCGGTCTTCCCATGGTTGCCATAGAAATAATTTTTAAAAATCAATTTGATCATGCTACCAGCCACAGAAAAATGCTCCATTTCTTGGTTATACTTTAGAGGAAATGTCTTCAATATCTGCCATGGCAAACAAGGCCAGTGGGATTCATCTTTGCAGACTCCATGGTCCCATCTTACAACAGGGCTTGAGATACAGTAATATAAATTTATGTAGTGTTTCTCTTTCATAAAGTTGCTCTTTCTGCTTCATCAGTGTAGACCAGTATTTCTCAGCTTGATCCTGCTAAGTAATATTTTAAAAGTATAGGACTATTTTCTGGTTTATTCATTTATTCCAAATAAAAAGATCTTAAGAAATTCTAGGAGCGGAGGTGAGAAAAATAATCAACCAAATCATTTTCCTGGGGGAAAAGAAAAACTAAATGTTGCTGTCAAAAAGAAAGTGCTGTGAGTAGAAATTGCCTATCTTCATATGTAACCTATAGTTACAATGGAAACCTTCAACAGTTATAGCTAAAGTTACAGTGACTGATACATCTTCACTGTATAGATTTGCCAGATATTTTATATGAACCAGTGTTGATGCTGACAAGAATAAACCCATTCACTGAGATAGGTGCTTTATAGGTGAAGAAACTGAGCTTCAATCAAGTTAAGTAACTTATTCATTCTTATAGATGTAAGTGACAACCCAAGCTGTCCAACCTCTGACTTTGTTCTTGAGAACATTTTTTATTTTTCAAGTATTTAGAACAGGATCTACAGAATCTTACCACACAGACTGGACTTTTAGTGATCTTCCTGTTTTCAGCCTCCCAAGCGCTGGGATTGCAGGTGTGCACCACCACACCGAGTCTCAATTGTTGTCTCAGTGCACCCCAGGGGTGCTGCTGGCACAGCACACCAGGAATCAAACCTTGGTCCCTGTGTCTGCCTAAGCAGCTGCTTTAATCTGCTGGGCTATCTGGTTGGCCCAGTTTTTGAGAACTCTTAAGTTGGGTTCACTGGCACTGGGGTTGATCAAGAAAAAGACAATATATTCAATTGTGATTTTGACATAACTATGTCAAAGAATTTTTAGTCAGGTTTAAAGAGGTAACATTCATTCAATCTTAATAGATCAGAGAGTTTTTTCTTAGATGGGAGAAAACTTCATCCATTATGAAGCCATACTATACAAACAAAAATCACTTAGATTGAAGAAGAAAAGGTCAAGGAAAGCACTACATATAATTTTTTTTCATAGCTGAGGACTGAACTCAGGCTCTTGTGCTTGCCAGGGAAGCGCTTATTCCACTGAGCCATCTCCCTGGCGCCTACATATAATTTTGATGATAAAATTTATAACAGAGAAGAAAACAAAAATGAGAGCACTAAAGACTTTGATTTTTTAAAACTAGTAAACTCATTAAGAAAAAGATAGAGCCTTATAGGACTCACTTTTGTGTGTTATACTCCCTAAAAGCTATGAGTTAAATCAAAGATCTTTAAATGTAGTGTACCTTTATGAAAAAAAGCTCCTTCAGTTTCTCTTCACTGGGGTCCACATGGCCCACTGTGATTCCACTGCTGACCATTGTTACCTCCCCTCCCCCATCTCAAGGGCTTGGTTCCTTTCTACCCCAGGACTCTTGCACACATCGTTCACTGGGATTGCATGCTCTTCCCTTCCACTTTGAAACGAACTCCTTGGGCATGGGGAGAGCACAGTGGTAGAGCTCTTCTTGCTTAGCTAAGGGTGCACAAGGACTCTAGGGTATTCACACACACAAATAAATACTAACCAACCAAACACCTAAATAAATAAGTTACCCAAAAAAAAAAAAAAAAGAAAAGAAAGAAAGAAAAAGAAAAAAAGCTGTCACAGGGACCTGTACAGCTGCCCACAAAAATATTCATGTACATATAATAAAATGAATGGAAAAACAAGGAATCTAAACTCTTACAATAGGAAATAGAAGAGGAATGAGGCAACATTGTTCTTTTCTAAAGAAAAATAAACTATTATAGATGTAAGAATTTTGATTAAATTTGTCATACTAGCCTCTTTCACTGAGAACACCATGAAAATGCTATTTATTTATTCATGCCATGCAATTTTATTGAATGTCTGCTATATGCCAGACATTATCATAACCACTGGGAAAGCTGTTACTTGTATAATGTAGCTTAATTCCAATGAAAGAAATAGAAAACAACTAAGAAAATGATAAGTGTAAATGTTACAAATTAAAGTAAGAATGATAATAAAACTAAGACAAGATTATGTCAGATAGCTAGGAAAGGGTCCCTTAAGAAATGATAGTTGAACAGGGATCTGAATCACAGAAAAGAACCTGACAGGGAATGAAACAGACAAGTGTAACAGGAAAAGAGAAAACCATAGACGTAAGAAAAGCTTGCTGGGCCTAAAAATATTGAGTATAAACCTAACTACTCTTTGTGGTAGAAAGAAGGAAAAGAGTGGTAGATTACAGCATAAAGGTATTGGAGCTCAGAGAGAGCCTTACATAGTTTTGTATTTATGATTTTCATTCTGAGTGACATTAAGGAATCAAAGAAAAGAAACCACTGTAGAAGTGAAAGACCAAGTGGTTTGGCCCAAATGGAAACAGTATGGAGGATAAGAGGTGGTCAAATTCAGGTGGCATGGCTATGCTGGTGTGAAGGGACAGTTCAGGACAACTCCTGAATTGTATTTGGAGCTAAGTAACTTAGCCAAAGACAACATCATTAACTGAAGTAGGAAAAGCCAAAGGAATAGAGTGAAATAATAGTGCTGGATGTTAAATAATAATTTAACATAGTTAAATTATTCTAGCTTAGAAGCATTGAAATTCTAATATCTATCAGAGATGCATGTGAGATTCTAAGTAAATAATTAGGTATACAAATCCAAAACTCAGAGGGGAGGTTATAACTAGAAGATAAGTACTTTGGTATAATTAAGACTTAACATCAAAGACAGATAAAGCTCACTTTGATTGATAGAGATTCAGAAACCTGGGGCATTCTAACACTCAATAAGAAATAATAGCACATTTGTCACTTATTCAGCTTTATATGAAGCACTTTACCATGAACTTTACCTGATTAACATATTTAATACTCAAACACTAAGACAAAGTATTTATTTATGTTTGTAAATGAGGAAGCCAAAGCACACACATCCAAAGGTACCTTTGTTGTCTGTGATAGATCTGAGATTTAAACACAGGCTCTCTTACTCTTTGAGGGACATAAATTGACTTCAGAAAAGGATATAAATTTAGTAGATAATTAAGTAAAAGAAAACTCAGGAGGGATGTGCTGGTTAAGATTTTGTAAATCCAATTAAACACCCGAGAAAACCATTTTAAAGGAGGAAATATTTATCTCAGCTCAGGGTTTCATACATTTCAGTCTATCATCCACCAGTTCCATTTCTGTTGGCATGAGGTGGCCAGAACCTCGTAGTGGAAGGCCATTGTGGAGGACAGGAGCTTGCTGCATGGCACGCAGGAAGAAGAGAGAGGACAAAGAGCCCGCATGGCACCATCACATCTCCAGGTGCAGACTCTGAGCAGTGCTGCCCTGGGGATCAGTCCCAGTACCTGAGCACTTGAGTAGTACTCCATATTTAAACCATAACAGAGGTCAAATAAGATAAAAGCTGAGATAAGATAGCTTTATAAGGTGGAAGCTACTGGTGATCATCACATTATCTCATGAGAGTACTAAATATCAGAATAAACAAGAATCTAAGGACAGCATGTAGAAACATTAAGCACACATTGCTAGTGAAAGTGGGTTGCATTTGAGGATAGAAAATACGGAAGAGTCCTTCATGTGACAACACAGCAATGTAATTAGACAGAGCTGAAAACCCCCATGAGGTGTGTGCTGTGTCGGTTACCTTTCAAAAAGTCAACTGACTCCATTGACATTCAACTACCTTAGGTTCTTGAACTCGACACCACAATCCAACACAAGGAAGGGTTGTAGAAAGAAAAAATCAGGATGTGTGTGTATAGACAGTACAGTTGGGATAGATAACGCTGTGCTTCTACATAATTCTATGAGAGACAAGATCTGCACTAATGGTGGTTGGACAGGATATTATGTCGGCTTTTAGTGCTATGGTCATCCACTAGGTAAATAATTATTGAATCTTTGATATAATTCAGCT
>PVKA01034343.1:0-23554 GCA_004027165.1 Ctenomys sociabilis
TATTGAATCTTTGATATAATTCAGCTACATAAATACCTGTAAATATAATATCATGTATGCACCTTGTACAATACCAAAACATTATGAAAACAGTTTGCAATGTATTATTCCATCGACTCTGTATGGTTATGGTGTTTTGAAACTGTCTGATTGACATTTGTATTTCAATAAAATAAAAATAAATGGAAAAAAAAAAAAAAAAAAAAAAAAAAAAAAAAAAAAAAAAAAAAAAAAAAAAAAAAAAAAAAAAAAAAAAAAAAAAAAAAAAAAAAAAAAAAAAAAAGCCTGCGAAATAGCTCAATGGATTAAACTGCCTGCTTTAGGCAGATGCAGGGGTCACGAGTTCGATATCCAGGCCTGCCTGCCTGCCCCCTCCCAGGGTGTGCGGAGATGGCTATTGGGATTGTGTGTGGTAGCACAGGCTGTAATCTCTGCGCTTGGGAGGCTGTGAACAGGAGGATCACTGAGTCTGACCCGTGCGGTGAGACCCTGCAGACCTGTCCTAAATTTAAAAAATAATAATTTTTATTAATAATAAAAGTATACTAATGCTTTTATTAGTAATAAAAAAGCATACTAATAATTGATATGACTTTAGAAATGGTACACATTGGGGCCAGGGAGATAGCTCAGTAGAATAAGTGCTTGCCTGGAAAGTGCAAGGGCCTGAGGTCAATTCCCAGTTCAGCAAAAAAGACAAAAAGAAAGACAACAACAAAAAAGAATTTCTACACATTTAAATGACTAAGATGACAGGTACGTCAAGAATGGTTTTGGTATTACACATTGCTGCCCTCAGTGTAGTTGCTTAGTTCACAGATATCAACATATAGTTAGTCACATTGAGTATTCTACCCATCATCTACTATTTTCAAAAGCCTGATGGAAAGTTTTAGGACTATTGCCTTATCAACCCTGTAAATATACAAAGCTGGAAATCTCATACAACCCAGCTATTCCTGTTCTGACAATTTTCCTAAGAGAACTGAAAACATCAAATCATAATAATATATGTGCGCCCATGTTTGTAGCAGCACAATTTGACAGCCAAATCTTGGAAGCAACCAAAATGCCTGTTACCTGAGGAATGGATGAAAAAGATGTGGTATTTTTATATAATGCAGTATTAGGTAGGTATAAACAAAAACAAACTTGAAGCCTTCATAAGTAAGTGGATGCAACTTGAGGATATACTCGTAAGTGAAATAAACCAGACCCACATGTGTAAACATTGTATTGTCACTCTAGTGTAAGATCTCAAAAGAAAAAATATAAACTTAAGATTTTAGGCCATGTGACAAAATCAGGACCATTATGAGGAGAGGGTGCAACTCAGCACTGACCTTTACTGAAAAGAATTCATGTAGAGTAACAGTTTGAAAAGCTGTGCTGCTCTGAAGCTGTGCTACACATGCATTGCTTCACTGCTCAGGCTTACATAGTTTTAAAAGATTCTGATTCAGAAGTAGGAATTTTTCAGAAGAAATGGAAAAGCTCATTCAAGCCTAAACACATACTCTCCTGTTACATTTCTCTTTATCAATTTGTGTAAATTATCTAGGCTGCGGCATAATGATTTCACTTGCTTACTCATTTTTTAAAAAAGCAATATATCTTATTAATGTACCATGAACATGTGCAGTTATAAGGTCTGTAAACTGATATTGGATTAACCATGATCCTTTTTACTTGCAAGTGATATAGAGGAAATTTCATATTATAAAATAATAACTAATTAGAGTTATAAGCAATCTGTCAAAAACAAATTTTTCAGTGATGATTATTTGAATGATAAAGGAAATGAAATATTTCAAGGGAGTAAAAAGAACTCTGAGGTAAGGTAAATCATAGTATGTTCAAATTCTTTGAATATAACAAAATAAATAGATACTAAGTTTTCAAATGACTTTTAAAATTGCATCAAACATGACCAAACATAGAAGTAAGTACCATCATGTTAATTTTTTTCATTGACACTATCTGAGAGTCAATAAGTACAGTCAAAGTGAAATACTATAAGTCTATCTGAGTTCTCAGGAGGAATAAATTCAATAGAATAAGTATTAAGCACACACACACACACAAAGTAAATAACATGATAAGGAAGCAAAACTTATGGTCAACACTTCCTTAAACACATGGTTATTTAACATAATTCTATAAGATCCATCCATAAATGTTCTATTAAAGCTACATAAATATCAAATATTGCATTGTCACACTATCCTTGGTAAAACAGAGAGGGGTAGATGATAGGTTTGAGGTTATGTTTAGAAGCAGGAGAGTCCACAGTGACAGTTCGTGTCTGAGAGTCAGAGGGTGCAGTGCCTACAATAATCACCCCCACGAATGTGGAAGTCACATAACAAGAGATATCAAAACATCAAAGCCTATCCTTTACCAAAAGTCTGGGTGTTCCCTGGAGAGTCCCAGTTAGGGTTCAAATGGTTGTATCTTGGAGCTGTCGCTAGGAAACACAGCAACAGGCCTTCTCTTTGATAAGCTTTTATTCTTTTCCAGCTGCAAGCCTATTGGATGGCTCTAATCACAATCAGGGAGTTTTTCCTCTACTCAGTGTTGTGGACTACATAGCAACCATATCTGCACATACCTGCAAGACGAAACCCAAAATTAATACTACTATCCCTCAGAGGCCTGGGAACATAATACCTCTTTTATAATAATGAGAAGCAAAATTTTACTAGAGTTGTTCTTATGATATCTGCAACAATTCTAAACTATCATATATATTCTTACTTTGCTACCAGAAATCAAACTCAGGGTCATATGCAGGCCAAGCCAGCACTGTGTATTCAGTTGTATTCAAGGCCCTCATGTAGACTAAATAATATCTATGTGGTGATGCTATATCAATCAATGTCCTCTTAGCAGCATTCCAACATATGTTGGAATTTTTTACTTATGTAATAACCCTCATTTTGCATGCCTGAAAGAGTTGAGCAAGTTCTCATTTTGCCTGGATTGTAGTTTCCTAATGACCATGAGAAGAGGAAACAGTAATACTTGGACATCCTGAAGAGATTCTCACATCAAACGTGTTCATAATGTTCTCTACAGTAAAGCAAAGGCCCAATTTCTCCTTTGCAGTCTACACCACTCACCTTCACAACCACCATAACATCTTCTGTAGGACATTGCCTACAGAAGATTGAGGGTCCTGCAATGGCCTTGATGACTTTTGAGATTTCACTTTGAAAGTATCACTTTTGTTCTTAGCAGCTTCTGGAACTGACTTATAGAACAACAACACAGAATGCCAAGAATAAAAACAGTAGACAGTAGGAAAGTTTATACTAATCTGCTCTCAAAAATAATAGGGCAATGCACCATTATAATTTCTACCTATTGTGCAAATTTAGGCTCAAATACCTTCATAATGGGAGAACTAGTGCCATATATTAGATAGCAATTATGAGCATACTGCACTTCACCCAAATGAGAGATAGCATGGGATAAATAAGCTTAAATGCATATATACTGAGTGAAAGAAAGACACAAACACACACACACACACACACACACACACACACACACACACACACACACACACATTATATATATTGACGAAACCGGGGATTGAACCCAGGCCCTCACGCTTGCCAGGGAACACTCAGTATTATATTTTTGAGGTGCAGAAAAACAAAAAGAATGAAAAAGAGTAGATAGAAGGGTGACAAAGATATTGATCTTTTCTGAGAGGGAAAGGATCTGCAGGAGGAAGAGTAAGGGGCAAGGAGGAAGCAAGAAGAAATGTCTAACATAGAGATATTCCAAGTCTGTTACCCTAATAACCTTCATGCACATAAACCAAAATTGCACAATGTGAGCTGCGACCAATAATATCCAAAGAATGGAAATGAGGATGGGAAAATAGGGGAGTGGAGAAGGCTGGAAGTAGCAAGTTGGAAGGGGAAAAGGATTAACAAAATAACAAGCTGTGGCATGTACATGTATGCAAGCTCCGAGAGGATTGCAAACAGCATGTTCCTCAAACACGTACTAAACAAAATTTTAAGGCAAACACACAGCCTCGTGGAGAGCTTCAGCCTAGTCCTCACATATTGTGAAACATCACTGCAGTTGCATCATGAAAGGATTACTTCATCAGTGTACACTTCAGATGGTTCTAGATGATGGGAAATGTTAATACCAGTGAATTCAGTCATCCTAAATCAATTTTCATGCTTCTTTAACCTTAAACTGTACTCAAATATCTGAAGCAGCTATGTTTGATAACATGTCAATGAATGAGCCCTTCTATGAGTCCACAGACATTAGTTTTACAGAGAAAAATGCATGGTAAAAACTTCTGTACCCAGCGTGTGCTTCTTTGAAGAAAGACAAATTATTCCTAACCCTTTGGTAGTAGTAGTGACTTATACTCACCCTGTCTCAAGGTGCAGGCTGTGCGCCATGGAGAGCACTGCTACAGATGGTTCTCATGGTCCCCTTGTGTGATGGAAGGTTGCGCACCCAGCTGTGGAGCACTAGGAAAGCCACCATAGGTGAAATGCACCCTAGGAACACTGGAATGTGTTAGTGAGCTCGGGAAGAAAACCCGTATCTGGCAAAGTAGTGGCCAGCAATTCACTTTTTCTTTATGCACACCGTCTACCCAATTCTCCAAGATCCATATGTCTTATTCCTAAGGGTGATTAAGAGAGTTGGATATTGTTTTATTAGCATCTATTATTCCTGACTTTTTAAACCTTTCTGATGACACTAACCTTAGCCTTCCTATGAGTGATGCAGTATTGTTTTCATTTACTGTTCTACCAAACACAGACGATTCTAAATCTTATGTTTGAAGTTTATCACCAAAATATCTATCCTTCCTCCATACATTAGGAAACTTATGTGGCAGTTCTACAGAGGACTAATTACATTTCTCCTGAGTAAAATTTCTGAACCAAGACAAATGATCATACAACTAATTTTGCAACCTCAGAACCACTATGAGCCTGGCCTTGACTAAAAGTCTGTTGATCACCTTATTTTCTTTGACTGCTACTTTTATTAAAGGGCCACTCATGTTTTGTGCCTGCTGCAATTAGAATTAATTCAAATCCCCTATTTGGTAGCCTTTGTGATGTTTATTTCGTGTTCTTAAATATACATTTTTCCTGTTTAGAAGTTGTATGTTCCTTTTCCAAAGGATGCAGTGTGATTACCCTGGTGAACTTTGCTAGTGCAACAGGGTTTTTCCTGAGGGTTACCTGACCTCATTTTCATAGCAAGTGTTGTGGAGCTATAACTTAGATCCACACATATTAAAATTACTTGAGTTTTAGCATTCTATATATTTATGACTTGAAGGGATTACTTTCATTCACCCTGCAATAATTCCACTTATATATTTTTAATTGAAATTGAGTGGGCTTCCGATCTGCACCACATCTGAGAACTTCATGGATGTCTGTGATTAGAGATCTCAAGACACAGTTTCCACCATTCCTCAGATTCTGATGTCCTTCAAAATCTTGAGCTCAGACCTTTTATTCTTCTTTACCTTATTCAAATCTGCAATTTATAAGAATCCAACATAATCATATTATTCAGTCTTAAGAAACACAAATGGTTGTTTACACATTTGCTAAATTTGTCATATCTCACAAGAGAACTAGCATAGTGTTTGGATCAATAATATGTATATTTGAACTTCTCATCAGAGTACCAGTACTATCCACATTGTAAGAAGGAAAAAACAGTCCCCATTTTAATTTCATTAAGTTAAAGAGCTAAACTGCAGAAATCACTAATCGAATTTGGACAATTAATCCTTAAGTTTCCGTTCCTCATACAATTTCTGATACTGAAATTTTATAATGCAAAGTTTATCTGTCAGAACTGAAGTCATAAAACAATACCTCTATACATACATAGTTTTGTAAGATTTTTTGCACTAACTAAACTTAGAAGATAAGAGAGAGGAGAATCACACACAGTGACATGCATGGTAAGGACTGACTGTTCATGCCCAGCTCAGGCCAAGCAGGTGCAATCTGCAGGACAAGAGTAAATGATGAAGCTTTCCCAGTCCAAGACTGAAGCTCTGAATACCCCAAGGAACAGTGATGATATGATTCTGTATTTGAAGTGAGGAGAATATGGAATCTTACCTCCACAGGGCACTTCAGTAGCAAAATATTCAACATTCAGCAGAATAAAGGTTTTGAAAAGCATCTACTTTCACTTCTATTGCATAAATCATTCTGTTCTATGGGATGGTGCCATGACAATCGGCGTGGCTTGAACTCTACTTTTAGTTCTCGGACCTAATTTGAGCTTTAATACTCTTGCTGATTAATTCTTTTCTTACTTTCCAAGTTGGCATATAATAAACATAATGAAAATTGTTATTGAATCAAAAATACTGGAACATTTTAACTCATATACAGGAAAAGCTTACACTGAATTTTTAGACATCCTATTAAGTAAAATATGGAATGATGAAAATGCAAATAATAAAATCATAGATACTTGTGTTCAAATAAACCCAACTATGTTGTGGAGAAAATATTTTATTAAAAAAGACAGGTTAAGGTGTTAATTCCATACCCAAATTACACACTTATATTCTACAGACAATATTCAAATAGGGTATTTCCTTCATTCCTGCTGAATTCATGTCTGAAACTCTTACATATCAATCATGGTCAAAAATCATAACACTCAAATTAATTTCATATGAAGTTTATATAACATTAGAAGCTAGGAAAATACTCCCCACGAAGATAAAGACAGCAGTGTCTTTTATGCTGATGTACAAGGGAGAGTACAGAACAGTGTCTATGTGTGACTATGAAGATAGTTGTCTCTCTTCAGTAATGGAAATAGAATGTGATGAGAGTTATTAAAATCTTTTCCTATTGTTCTCTCCTGCTGCTGCTCTTCTCGTGTCTTTCACCTCCTCATTCTCCACTTGCTTCCTCTTCTTTCTGTTCCTCTGCTCATTTTTCCCTCTGTTTCTCCTATGTTCTCCTAGTACATATGATTGCGCACATGTATATAGCACTGAGCTTCTTACTCACCATTTATATTTTATTCTCTGTACAAGACAAAAGTTGCTTAAGCTATGCTTGCATTTGTGATGCTAATTCCCCAGCCTATCAAAATGAGGGTATTATGGGATTTATAATACAAATATTTTCCACATTCTGCTTGGCATCTGCATCTTTGAAGACAAATGTGCTCATCTTCATTGGGTCTCAAGTACGAATCTCTGGCACTGAGAATCTCCTCACTAAATCTAGAACGTAGATAATTCTTCATATTATCCTTCCAGGAAAAGTTGTGAAAGATTATCACAGAATGGAATATTTTCTTTAATTTCTAAATGTAAATTTATCATATCACAGGGTAGCATTTCTTACATTATTTTAAAACAAAGTTATTCAGTATCAATTAGAAGCTGAATTTTATGTACAACAGGATTTTTCAAACATTAGAAGTGTATTTTATGATCAACATTGAAGTTAGAGGTACTACTGTCATGCAGAAAGTGAAGACCATAAAAAAATGGCTACACCTGCTACCCAAGCAGTGAACTCTCAAAATAGAATGTCATATCACTGACATGCAAATAGTGCAGTAGTAGAACCCTAACAAAAAAGATATTACCTAAAAAATGTTTATATAAAAGGCAGATAAGGCAAATGTTTAACAATTGTTAGCTTTCATATCTCAGCAAAGATTTTGTTTTACTTTTTAATCATTCATTGATTTAGTACAGGGTCTTTCTATGCATTTGGGATCTATAGTGATATGCCTGTCTCAGCCTTGTTGGCTCTGGGATTACAGGTGTGGGCCACCGTGTTTGTTTTGGTGGCTGGCATGACTTGCAGGACTAAGGATTGATCCTGGCTCTCTGTACTTCCCAGGCAAGTACTTAGACAGCAGAGCTCTCTACCTACCTCTCCTAAGTAAATTTGTAAAATCAAGTGTTTTCTGAAAGTGAACATAAGTCATAATGTAGCAAAAGATATCAATACTAATAAAATTATAAAAGACAGAAAGTGACGCAGGTGTTAATGCAGAACAAAAGAGGTAGAAAACTGTACAGTCCCACTGACTCAAGTTTGCAGTGTTAAGAGAGGAGTGTTCTATAGATTCACACACCACAGACGGTTCCAGAGGTCAACAGAAAAAAATATATCAAAGAATTGGAAGGGAAAATGCTCTGAGCCATAACAGCTTCTTAATGACCCCAGTTCAAGCATCTGTCCTGCCCCCTAGAAAGGTATTTGGCCAAATGACACCTTAGGGAAGGAGAAGTTACATGGAACTTGAAGCTTCTGTGGGAAGGCTTCGTCTCAGGCATCACAGTGACTGGGAGTGGAGCAAGCTCTTCAGTCAAAGTTCACATCCAGCTTTACTTCCTGTCCAAGGTATTGTATCATAGGCAGTGTCATGTGATGGAGTATGACACGACACTGAGAATGATACCTTCAACAAAAATCTACAGGCAGAAAATATTTTGAAAAAGTAACTTCTTATGTAGTACCAAAAATTCCTGCTTTTAGAACTACACTTTATTGTTGTGACAATTTTTTCAGTTATTTCTTCTATGAAGAATCTTAACAGAACTACATAAGATAATTTTTCTAAGTATTTTGAAAATATGATGTTCTATTTTTTTCAATATTTTCTTAATTTACAGAGTTTTAAAATGATAACATATTCAAAAAATGACTTAAAAATGAACACATTATAGTAGCACATGTGATACAGGTATCATTTTCATCTCTACATTGCATACACTACAATAGCCAATGCATGGAGCTTTGCTAGGAAAATGCAATAAAACACAGTGAATGAGAACAAACAAATCCTAAGACATGGACTCAAACGGCTAACTAGGGCCTTCTAGAAAAGACACAGAACTGATGTGCACTTGCATCATAGTTAGGAGAAAGTGGAATTTCTGTAATTGCCGTCATTCATAAGTCAGAATCAATAGAAAGAACCCACAATACAGCAATGATGTGTCAGTGAACAGCTGTGAACAATGACATGGTTCCCTGCTTTCAGTTGTGATTTCTTAGTTCTGTATTTCACTGTTATCGTTAAAAACAAAGGTGTAATTTCTGTTCATGACACATCTCTTACAACAATAATCAAACAATTGACACAATACATGGAGACTAAGGACGATAAACAAAATTTGAAAAATATGTATTCCTTCTCTTGCTCTCATGAAAATGTGTCTTACTTTCTTCCAGGAAGACTCTTTGAGTATTGCAAACAGTGCTGTACCCGAGTATTTTAGGGACAATTTGTCTTTCGCTCACCTCTGAGGTGCATTGTGCTTTGTCTTTAGCTGATGTGTTTCTGTGTTGCCCTACAGGGAGAAATGCATAGGCACACATCAATGCCACCCTGCACTGACAGCTCAACAGTGTCTAAGGAGCCTCAATCCCTTCCTGTGCACAGGACACTCTATACCTCTTGCCTGAGCTTGCTCTGGTCATTTTCACAACAACCAGAAGAGAATATGACTCATGTCACTTGAATTTCAGAGGGGAAATATGAGCAGAGACATGTGGGAGCTTGAAAATTTCATGTAGATCTTAAGGATCAGAGCTCTACTTCAGTAACTTGCTCATATTCAGAAGCTGAAATTTTTCAACTTTATAGTACAGAAGTGCTTAATCCATGTGTGTCTGCTGCCTAGAACAAGGGCCCAGATGATTTTGTGCTCCTAAAATTGTCTTAGACAATCAATGGTGAACAGTCATAGCATTGTTTTAAAATTGATGAAATGTTTGACAAAGTAATCCTACTTTAAATGTGACCATGAATAATGACATTTTATGCAGTGTTTGAAACACTCAAGGAAAAATGAGAAGCTGTGCAATTGTGATGAGCCTGTTGTCAGTACACATGAGGGAAAGCTTCCTGCGTTGGAGTGAAACTGCCCAAGTTACTTAGTATGTCATTTTATTTGAGTTCCAAATTCTACATAGGAAAAAGATTTTGAGAGAATGAAAAGCAACTTAAATAGCAAAGGACACGTCTTTCTATTAAAATTGCAAGATCAATTCCTGGACTCTTAGGGTTGTAACCTGAAAATATTGTAAGAGAAATATAAAACCCAACCTACTATGTCAAGTTTGTGTTTTTCAAAATTAAAGTAAAATTTGTAAGGAAAAAGGAGGATAAGCATGAAATATTTTATTAAGCAAAAGTCAAGTCGTGAGAGAAACACAAAGGGATCTGGATACTTGGGGTTGCCAACAGCCTACTGCACAAGGAAAATATTACAGACCAAACTAAGTAGGTGGAAGCACACCCTTGGTGAGTGACATCTACAGAGCTTTCATTCACCCAGGTAATATTGATTATAGCATATGTTATTTTGTCTGAGTTGGACAGGTTAAGAAAATTCATGGCATCTTCAGGCTTGGCCTTTAAAAATGATCTTCCAGCTACCCTTGTAATATATTCGTAACTTCCATACTCAGTTTTTACAGGGCCTAACTCTGACTCACTATATTAGGTATTTTTATCTAACATAGCAGTCTACAAAGTTAGGGGTTTTAAAAAAAGTCATCCAGCAGAGAGCCTCTTCCCCAGTTCTGCCCCTACTGAGGAGGAACTCCCATCCCTTGGAAGGCCACCCACAGGAGTGAGTGAGACTCAGGCGCAGAACATGAGCACAAGGGCCACCAGCTTGTCCAGGTTGGCCAGATACACATATATACACTGAACCTAATGGATCTCATTCCCTATGAAGTGTCTTATCACTCATTTGAGAAATCAATAGCTGCCTTTTATCAAAAATTATATAAAAAGTTTCCCTGAGATTCTGGTTTTCCCTTTTGCTACTACTATCAAGGAATCTCCTTTACAGACCACCCCTAACTAACTAGGAAAAATGTGACTGGGTCTGGCATGAAGTTATTATAAACTTATGGGCCAAATGCTTTTGCATCCACCCCTGGGCTTCAGCAGCCATGATGACTCATTCACTGAGACTTGGCGTTTTGACAGCTGCCCAGAACCCAGGGGCAGTTCTACAGTGCACTCTGAGACAGGACATTTTGCAGATCTCTGAAAACTGATTTGGGGAAGATCCAGGGCTAGGACTATGGTGCCAAATTTTAAAAAAGGGCTAACAATGCCAGGGAGAAAAATCACTGCGACGCAATGGTGTCTACCTCACCTTTTGAACATTTTATACTGAGCTCGTGCTGCCACAGTTCTGCTGAGTATGGCCTGTGACTGTCAGTGAGAAATGTCAAGCACTTGACATTCACCTTTAGAGTGGAGCCCTCCAGCCATGCGGGATACTTTACATATGTCAGTTGGATAAATCACTTCCCCTTCTCCAGTATTTATCCCCTTCACCCCTGATTTTTGATCAAATGCTGTGAAAATGAGCTTGCTTCCTGGGCTCCAGAAGAGCAGAGCTCAGTGGCAGAACCCTGTTCATCATCTCATCCCCAGGAGCATTTCCATCCTCTCCTGCTCCAGGTGGATGCAGTGCAGCAGCCATCAGTGCAGTAACTCCGCAGTACTGTGTCCCACACATTTTGCTTACTAGAAAGTGCTCAAAATCTAGTGAGCATTGAAAACACAGGTAAACACAGAATAAAAGACTTGATTATGATAATCTTTAAGATCAAGCTATTTGAAATGAAAGTTTTTATATAATTTAACTTTCATCATAAGATAAATCCCACTTTAATTTCTTCCTTCAAGCTCTATTTTGCCTGCCTCACCTTTGACTCTTCTTTGTATTTTAACTTTTTCATTCTATGTATTTGGTACAGGTCCACTATGCAGCTCAGACTCATAGTGACCCTCGTGTTTTCAGCCTCCCCAGCTCTGTAATTACAAGTGTGCACCACTTCGCCCAGACTTTTTCTTCTGCTCAGTGTGCCCTAGAGGCAAAGTAGGCATGACATTTAGGACAAGGTATTGAACAATTCCAAAAGCAAGCAGGGCAAGCATTAGGTCCTGTGGTTCTATGTGAAACATCTGTAGCATTCTGTGATAACATGTGAGCTCCAAAGGCCTTACATGGCTCTGCCCCTGTGGCACAGCAAGGGATTGTAGCACTCGTGGCTTCTCTCTCAGCCTGGATTTTCTCTCTCCTTGCATTTTTTTCATAGATGATCCACATCCTTGACTTCTGCAAACTTCTGGGTTCTCAAATTCACCTTAGGCGTCCCACTCACAGCTTCACATACTACAATCTAAGGAATGCATTGCCTGGATCACAGACCTTTGGAAATCTCAGTGGAAACCTTCTTAATGTGGGAATTCTTGCGTGCCACTTGCATCCAAAAGGAATGGCACATGGATGATGCCAAGGTCCACTCACAGCTGCAGCAGCAACCAGGTTCACTCCTCTCTGGATGTGGTGGTCAAAGGCCTGGATTGCTTAGTATTTTTACTTTGATTCTGAAAACTGTGTATAACTTCACCATTCTGGAACCTGGTGTGGGTACTGACTCCATTCTAGAACACGGCTCTGCAGCTTTCTCCTCAAAGCAAGGTTTGAGACTACAAAGGGAAGAGACTTGCTGCCTCTCATCAAGCTATCAAGCCACCTTTTCTATTCTTTTGAGCCTTCTCAAGAATGGAGATATTCTCGGTTCTACCTTTGCAGGGCACAAATTTTTCCTGACTTTCTTTCTGGCCAAAATCACAACATTTTCAATCCTCTAACTGGGCTCTGCTTTTGGTTCTCAAAATAAATTTGATTGAAAGACCCTAATAATAGCCATGCCACTGCCTAGAAATTTCTTTAACTGGATTAATCGTCAACTCCAATTAATCTCAGTCTCACGCATAGTCTCTGGGCATGAGCAAAATGCAGACCAATTTTTGCCAAGCCATAGCACACATCACCTAGAATTCAACAACCAATGCTGTCCTTCTCAGAAGAAACATCCCCACCTTGATTTTTATAGGCAGGATTACTTCAAGCATTCTGGTCTTCTGAGCTCTGAGAACAATATCCTATATAGAACAGCCAAACACATTTCAGTGCCTCTCTTTCAGTCAACATCACAAAACCTTTCACATTGTTTCTTATAAACCATTCTCAAAGGCTTTGGAACCATATGGTCAATTATAGTCACATCAAAAGCTGAATTTCTCAGTACCAAATACTGTTTTGTTTATTTTTGTTTCATTGCTAAGACAAAATGCCCAACACCAAGAATTAAGGAAGGAAATGTTTATTTAGTTCACAGTTGGCGTAGGCTTCAGTTCATAATCAGCTAGCTCCAAGGCTGAGTGACACAGGGGGAAAGTGCTGCAGTTCATGACGGTGGAAAACAGCCAAACAGCAAGAGCAAAAGACAGGAACAGTGGCAGTGGAGGAGTCAGCAGATGAAGAGAGCAAGTGGCTCTCCATTTCTTATATTTCATTCAGTCTATTTGCCCCAGCCGTGAGGAGAACTCATATGCGTAATTCCAGTAGCTTTCAAAACTATATTAACAATATTTAAACATGAATTAATCACAAACTCTTGTATAAGAATGTACGATTACATGGTGTTTTGTAGGAATAACTAGACCCAAACCATAGCATCTACCTAAAGCCTGAGTGCTTTGCAATATTACACAATGATGGATACAATAAAACCAGGAATCCCAGCACAGAAGCCAAGTTAAACTGAGGTGGATCTGGATCAGTAGTGACTTTTCAATCTCACCATGAGCACAAATGCAGTGTTGCTATTTGAAGAGGATTCAGAGTAGCTTTAAATGTTTGGCTTGTTCTTTCCTTAACAGTTGAGGATTGGTGGCTTTATCCTAGAAAAGCGGAACTTATTTATCTTAGCCAAATTTACTTAAGAAGGTATGGCAGGAATCACAGAAAATGAGGCCTTCCCAATCTGTTTTGTTTTTTTTTTTTTTCTTTTCAAAATTAATTCTATTGAGAAACAAATAGCAATGAGATAGTTCCAAAACAGGTTAGTAGGACAATTATAATAATTAATACATTGTATATTGTAGCCTCCATAGTAGTTACTCATAATACAATATGCAGACATGGTACCTTGCTGTTAGTACAAATTTTTGTTTTCATTGAATTAAGAGAAAGCACTTGTATATCTATCCTATATTATATATTTCACAACAAAATGATCCTACTTTTTGTTTAGTTTTATCAGAGATAGGTATTCTATTGCCATTTCAATATTGTAGGTGCATGAATTCAGCAAAATAATCCAATATAGTCTAGTAGTCCATAATAGTAGTGGGTTATCTGTAGGACTGGCAATGTCAGAAGTTGTTGACTTGAGCATTTTACAGTTCAGCATATTAATATGGCTTTTCTTTTATACCTCATTTTTATACTTTTGTGTTGGATGGTTAAGAGCAAGATAGAGCAAGATCTATATAACAAGAAATGTAACTAACTATAGTATCTAACTTAGGAATTATTGTCTCCATAGAGTAAGAACTCAAAAGAAGAAATAAAATAGAAAGTTATAACATAGTTAAAAGGAAAGTGAGAACTTAGGAATTAAATAATGAGCCGGGCGTGGTGGCGCAGGCCTGTAATCCCAGCACTCGGGAGGCTGAGGCAAGAAGATTGTTGTGAGTTCGAGACCAGCCTGAGCTACAAAGTGAGCTTAAGGCCAGCCTGAACTGCATAGTGAGACCCTGTCTCAAAAAGGCAAAAAAAAAAAAAAAAAAAAAAAAAAGAATTAAATAATGAAGAGAATGCAAGAAGAAAAGCTAGGGAACATGAGGACAAAACCATACATTTATATACACAAGATGGTTAAGGCAATGCTCTTGAGAATCTTCAGCAGGGTTTTGAAATCAGCAGTCAATTTGGAAGACTCTCACCCTGACTAACTATATATGCTGAAAGTTGTGAACTAAGTAACTGCACCGAAGATAACAATGTGTCATAGTAGGGTCATGCTTGGAATGTCTGTCATTCAGGTCTTCTAAATATGTACTGCTTCTAATATTATGTCAGTTACACCTATATCATCTCTCAAGTAAATATTTGTTTTAAAAAAGGTCACAGATGGGTATTCTATTAATAAATGAAAACAAGAGGCAAGAAAAATATGTCTTAGGACTGTTCTGATACAATGCTGTATATGCTTAGATTTCTAAATTTCTGTATAAAAATATGCAATTGTTTCTTTCTAGTTTTTTTCATTACATTTTGTTTCTGATGAGGCCAGTGAAGTCCCTCAGGGTTTATCTTGTAGTCCTGTACCTTATTCTGTAGATCCTTTGTCTGTGTCATCCATGTGGATGAGTCACGGCCAATGCTTGACCAGTTTACTCTCTGTGAGAGCTTGAGAGAAAGTTTTCTCTTCATGTGACTCTCCCCAGGCACACTATAGAACTTTGATCGCTTTCCTCTGTGGCTCCATAATCTCCTTGTTCAGAAAATTTGGGGCTCAACTGAGTTTCATGATGTTACAATACAAGTTCTTCTATATCCTGAATCTTCACTGACCTTGAAAGGCTAGGGTCAAAATGTTGGCTGGCCTTGCAGCTCTTCTGTTTCTCCAATTTTGATCTGTGAACTTAGGTTGTTAACCATCCAGAAGAAAAGCTGATTAGTATCCTGCAGCATATGCCATTCATTTTGCCTTATCTGACTCAATTGTTTTTAGTTGTTGTGGTATATTTCTATTTGTATTTCTTCTAGGGATTTAGTTTAGCATATAAATACATGGTGGAAAATACTTTTTCATGTTATGGTCTTCTCAGTCTGATTTCCATTCATCTTCAATACTCTTTTGCGGGTGTTAAGCACCACTTTGTCTATAGGGTGAGTGTAGATGTCAATGTTTTTCAGAAATTGGAAGGACTGTTGCCATAGAGATGCCACCTTCCTTGACTTGGCCTAGTATGATTAAATATTGTGGAAATAATAAGGCCTTTGGGTCCCCCTCTATATCATGTTATTAAAGAAATGAAAAAACGGGAGAGAGTTCATGAGACAGAGAGAAAGAAGTATGCTGCCAGCTGGAAAGCAAATATCAATGGCGTTTATATAATATTATATGAGGAAGCATAAACAAAGAAGAAAAGGGAAAGTCCTATAAATGGTAAACGAACATGGATGTACACTTATAGGACACACTTAATAATCTAGTAGCAAATAAGAAGCAATCCCAGCTATGGACAATAAGACCTTGAAATCCAAGATAACTTAAAAGCAAAATCAATGTTGACATTACACAAGTTTGTATAGACAAATATACCCCAAAACACCATCCACAACAAAAAAAAAGAAAATGATGTTACCCAAAAATAGGAGGAAAGAAGAGTATGAGTAGATAAATGAAGAGCAAATTTAAATTTATGAAAATAAGTAGGAATACTGAATCAACTCAGTGATGTAATGACAACAGTATGAAAATTCTATGAAACAACTTTTATGGAAAAATGATGCATCATAGTGAGATCCTATTGAAATAGGCAAATATATGCTCAAGTTCAACTAATTAGCTCTTTCAAAAATAAATCATATAAGGAGCTAGGGAGATGGCTCAGTGGAATAAGAGCTTCCCTGGCAAGTGCAAGGACCTGAGTTCAATCCCTGGTTCTGTCAATAAATAATAAATAAATTATATAAATAAGGAAAAAATAGGTAAACATACCAGTTGAATAGCCCTTCTTTTGGTGGGTTTTTATCCTGGTTTTGAAATTGCTACTGATCTGTCTTCTACCTTAGGATAAATGGAAGAGGTCTTTGAAAACTTCATTCAAGCTTAACCCCCAGCCTCTGTGGTTGTATCCTGGAACATACACTATGCCAGCCAGTGTCTGATTCAACTCTAAAGAATCTGAGTAACTTGTTACCTGCCTGGAAAAAAAGGAAAAGGAAGATCCAGAGCCTTCCTGAAATTACCAAAACACTAGGGATATTCTGCATTGCTCCTGCCCCAATGGTGGCCAGCAGCAATGAAGTGAGGTCTTAAATCCCCAGGCACCCAAGAACCAGACAGAGGTCACAAACATGTGGGTCTTCATCTTAGGATCTACAGTTTTCAGGCTTTTCAATATTCACTCTTGCCCATCAATCAAAAATCCACCACCACCTGAACTCCTTGGACCATATTTTCTCTCTCACATCCTACTATGTCATCAGCAATGCACTGTCCTTAATGCACATGCTGTAACCTCATGAGCATATGGGGGAGACTACTTAAAAGTACATGCTCTGATCTGTGGCTTGTAATCTTACTGCACCTCACGTCATTTTGTTGCAAATAACACTTCCTTGTGTCACTATGCATGAGTATTCTTTAACCAGAAGGAGCTACTAATCCTACAACCTGCTGGACCCAGTGATCTCCATGTTCTTACAGAGTCATATGGTTTCCCTTGGAATGGCTACAGTTGGTGAATCAGTGTTGAAAAAATACAGAATTATTCAATGTCTTCAAATTGCAAATCAGCATGCTTTCTAAATGTGATGCAGTATTCATTTTGGTAGTTAAGAAAAAAGAAAAGGTCAAATTTACCTCTCAGTGCTTCAAGATAAATTTTTTTGATGGCTTACTCAAATCAGAAGCATGTAGTATTAAATTTTTAACACTGTTCTGGAGAAATGATAAAATTTATTCATTTCATTTACAATAATATGAACTACATGTAATAACATACTATTTGGTCAGCAAGAGAGCTCAGTGGTCTAGAGCACCCGGAGAGGCAAGCACAGGGACAACAGTTTGATCCCCAGCATCACATGCTGCCCAAGGCACACACCAAAAATGGACTAAGCCATCCACAAAAAAAGAGAAAAAAATGTTTTAAATTATATATTCTCTGTGTGTGAGAATTTCCACCCACCCATGAGATCCCTTTCCAGCCAGAGCCCAGACCCAGTGTATGTGTCAGGAGTGGGCCGTTCAGCCTCTCACTGGACTCCTTTTCACCAAACGGCCAGGCACAATATGTTTGGGAACATTTGCAGACTCATGGGAATCTTCTCCATTGGACAGGCCTTGTGTACAAGCCTGTAACCGAATTACTTGCAGAGAGGTTGGGGCAATATCCACCCAGCTAAACCAGGAGCTGAACATCATGTCAGAGGGGCACCGCAGGTTCATTTCCAAGGGCTGCAGTGAGAAGAAGCAGACCACAGTAACCAGGCCAACACTTAGCCAATATGTATGAGTTCAAACTTGGTAGATCTGGACCCCATTAGCTGAAATACTTTGCTAGACCCAGATCTATGAGAGCTTCCTCACTTTTTCTCTCTTAATAGAGAGAGGGGGCATCAAATAGCCAGGATGAACTAATCTTCCTGAAAGTTTGCAGATACAAAAGCAGATGTAATCAGACAAAAATCAGGGGAAATAATTTCAATGCTAATCAGCATTAGTATCTGCTTAGCAACACAGACATAACTTTTGCTTTTATGATCTGAAATATAAACTCATTAATTACAAATGTTTGTCAACTGCTAAAGATCACTACGCACAATTAGTGTTCCTAATTGTAGTTCTGTAAATACAAATTTATAATCTCTCTTGGGTAAGAATATTTGTAGACGCTAAGGTAATAACTACACCAAACAGGGAACAGTTCTACACAAATGAAAAAGAGAAGGAGCAAAATGCCATCTCAGGCCACAAGCCCCCACCCCTCAGAACAAATGAATGAGATACTAAAGTAGAAGATATTTAAAATCACACATCTGAAATGTATGAAATAATAGTGTCTGAAGTAAAGAAACAACTGCGGAAAGACATAGAGGAAATCAGATTAGAAATAATATTTGAATTAAACAAAGAAATGATAACTGTAATGAAGAAGCACTACATGTTTCTAAAGATGACACTTAAGAAGTAGAGGTGAGAGACTGGCCAGAGACAGCACAGCTGACTCCGCCATCTTTCTCCATCCCGCCCACGCCCGCCCAGCCAGAGACCGGCTGGAGACAGTGGCTGACTCCAGCGGCCTCCTGGATCCCGCGCCAAGCTCTCCCAGCGAGAGCGAATTTACAGGACTCTCCAGGCTTCCCAGATCAGTGAGAGTGTGGTGAGTCTGAGTGAGAGCCTTTGGCTTCTTCCCACGCGCGCTACGCGGATCCCTGTCCCCAACCCCTCCAAACCAGTGACTGGCCTGAAACCTCAGGACCCACTCACCAACACCTCCCTGGATGCCCTGACCTAAAGCCCACTGTTTGAGTGGGAATTTCCCCGATTCTCTGGGCATCAAAGGTCAGTGAGTGTAGTACTCCAGGCCCGTCGTGCCTGAGATACATTTCCCAGGGATTACAAGCCCGCCACACCCTGTGGCCCAATGAAAGCTCCAGGCACACTGTGCCAGAGAAACATTTCCAGGTGATTACCAGTCCCACACCAAAGCCCCAGACCCAGTGCAGGTCGGCCTGGAGTGAGAACTCCTAGCCTGCCACACCGGAGGGACATTTCTCAGCAATCCACGGTCCCAAGTTATGGACCGAAACCCAAAACAGCCTGGCCTGTGAGTGACGGCTCCAGGCCCACTACACCAGAGGGACTTTTCCCAGCCTTTTTGGGCTACGGCCTGTAGACCCAATCAAGCACAAGCTCGCCGGCTCAGTACAGCCTACTCAGGGAATAAGATTATCCACTATCCTTTTGTGAGCCCAGAAGACCCACCAAAGCCCAGGCCCTCCCACCTGGGGAATGACCTGCCTGACACAGGAGGGCTGACCCCAAGAACCAACAGAGGGGAACCAAAGGAGCTGCAGCAAAAAAAGGAACTGAACACAACAGCTAGACCTAGGACAGGCATACCTGGAAAATCTCAAACTTAATAGACTGGCACCCGAATCTCATAACAAGCTAAGGTTATAGCTGCACCAAAGCTCTACACCAAAGGTAAAAGATCAGTGCTATACAAAAAGACAAAGAGAAGGGGAAAAATGCAATCCCAGACCTCGAGTCCATCAGGAAGGGCAGAGGACACTAGCTCAGCTGCAACGAATGAAGTAACAGATACAGCAGCAAAGGAACAACAGCAGGAAGCTATAGAGGAAATAAAACAAGAAGTAATTCCCCAAATTAAAAAAGAAATATTTGAATACATAGCATTTGAAATAAAGAATGAATTCCAGAAACATTGGGTGGAAAAACGATGCTCACCCAGAACAACTGCAGAGAGCACTATTCCAACTGATATATATGAATTAACAGCATCTGAAGCAAAGAACAGCAGAAAGATCATGAGGAACTCAAAGCAGAAATAAGTTCTGAAATCAAAAAGAACTTTTTGAAATCATAGGATCTGAAATACCGAAACAAGTCCAGAAATACACAGAGGAAATCCAACTTGGAAGAAACACAGCAGAAAAAGAATTAATAACTACCTCGAAAGAAGACATGGATTAAAAAAATTGAGGAGAACAAAAATATGATGGATTCCGTGAATGAGCAGTACAGAAAAGAAATAGAACACATGAAATAGAGTCAAAGAGATATAGAAGAACTAAAAATAGCAATCACGAGTCTACAAAACTGTCTGAATGAAAGAGAAGACAGAATTTCAAATCTTGAAGATGGTGGAGCAGCTAGTGAAAAGGTGAGAAAGGATCTCTTAAAAACAATAAGAATGGAGGAAAAAATAATCCATCACCTGCAGGATGACGCCAGAATGATCAACGAGAGTGAAGGAGTCAATACAAATGACATAAAAAGAATTAGGGGAGAAATAATTGCAGAAAACCTCCCAAATATGAGGAAACAATCCAACATTCAGGTCACTGAAGCATACAGAACACCAAATAACCTTAACCCAAGTAGAAACACACCGAGAAACATAATACTTCAGATCACAGAAATCCAACACAAAAATAATATAGTGAAAGCTGCTAGAGAGAAAAAGGAGCTCACATTCAAAGGAAAACCCATCAGAATTACAGCTAACTTCTCTTCACAAACAATGAAGGCAAGGAGAGCATGGAGCAGAGTTCTTCAAGTTCTACACAAAAACAAATTCCAGCCCAGACTACTATACCCTGCAAAACTCTCTTTCAAGTTTGATGGAGAAGTGAAATACTTCCATGACAAAGAACAACTAAAGAATTTCATGATGACAAAGCCATCCCTTCAAAGGCTGCTGAAAGAGGTTCTAGAGAGAGATCACAATGACCAGAACTCCATGCCAAAGAATGGAAGGAACTCACGAAACAGGACAGTAAATTAAACACAGGTTACAAAGGAGTAAACAATACCAGGTAAATATCATGACAAACATAAGTCAGCACATTTCAATTATAACCATAAATGTAAATGGACTCAATTCTCCAATTAAGAGAAATAGACTGGCACAGTGGATTAAGAAACAAAATCCAACAATATGCTGTATACAAGAAACACACTTAACACAAAGGGACATTCATAGGCTCAAAGTCAAAGGATGGAAAACAATACTGCATGTGCCAGCACCTCAGAAAAAAGCAGGAGTAGCAATTCTGTTCTCAGACAGTCTCAACTTCAAACCAAGAAGGATCAAACGACACAAAGAAGGCCACTATATATTGGTCAGGGGAAAAATTCAAGAGCAAGAAGTAACACTCATAAGTATCTGTGCGCCAAACACAGGAGCACCCAACTATGAAAGACAAACCTTAAGGGACATGAAAAACTTCATGTCTAAGAACACAATCTTAACAGGAGATCTTAACACACCCTTATCTCAAAAAGTTAGGTCAACCAGACAAAAAATTAGCAAGGAAGTAGCAGAGCTGAACAAGAGCTTGGAACAAATGGACCTGGTGGACATATACAGAGTGTTCCACCCAAGCACAGCTGAATACACATTTTCTTCAGCTGCACACGGGTCATTTTCCAAAACAGACCACATACCAGTCCAAAGGTCATGCCTAAGTATATGCAAGAAAATAGAAATTATCCCATGCATACTATCTGACCACAATGCAATGAAATTGGAAATAAATGACAAAAGAAACCAGAAAAACCCGATAAATTCATGGAAACTAAACAACACCCTACTCAGCAGTCAATGGGTCGTAGAAGAAATTCAACAAGAAATTCAACAATATCTACAAATCAATGAAAATTCAAGTACAACTTACCTGAATTTATGGGATGCGATGAAAGCAGTTCTTAGAGGGAAAATAATAGCTATAAACTCACTCATTAGGAAAACGGAAAGGGAACAAATTAGTACCTTAATGTTGCACCTATGACAACTAGAAAAAGAAGAGCAAAGAAAATCCAGAGCGCAAAGACGGGAAGAAATCCTAAAGATTAGAGCAGAAATTAATTCAATTGAGACGAAAAAAACAATTCAAAGAATCCACAAATCAAAAAGTTGGTTCTTTGAAAAACTAAATAAAGTTGATAAGCCTCTTGCCAACCTCATCAAAAAGAGGCCAAAGAAAATTCAAGTACAAGTGATAAGGAATGAAAAGTGTGAAATCACCACAGACTCAGTGGAAATTCAGAAGATTATCAATAGTTACTTCAAGAATCTTTACGCTCACAGAATAGAAGACACAGAAGAAATGGACAGATTCCTCAAGAGGTACAAATTACCAAAATTGAATCAAGAAGATATTACAACTCTCAATAAGCCGATAACAGCCAATGAAATATGAAACATAATAAAAAGCCTACCGGCAAGGAAAAGTCCAGGGCCTGATGGATTCACAGCTGAATTCTACAAGAAATTTATAGAACTTATAATCCCCACACTCCACAAACTCTTCCATGAAGTTGAAAAGGAAAAAGTCCTCCCAAAATCATTTCTGGAGGCAAGTATAATACTCATTCCAAAACCAGGGAACAACACAACAAAAGGGAGAACTACAGGCCAATCTCCCTCATGAACATAGATGCAAAAATACTCAACAAAATCCTGGCAAATAGAATACAGCAAATCATCAAGAAGATCATACACCATGACCAGGTAGGATTCATCCCAGGGATGCAAAGATGGTTCAATATTCGAAAATCTATAAATGTAATACACTATATTAATAGACTGAAATCTAAAAACCACATGATCATCTCAATTGATGCAGAGAAAGCCTTTGACAAAGTCCAACACTCAGTCATGTTCAAGGTCCTACAGAAAATTGGAATAGATGGACTCTATCTTAGCTTCATAAAAGCCATCTATGACAACCCAAAAGCCCATATAATCCTAAATGGGGAAAAACTGAAATCTTTTACTGTTAAATCAGGTACAAGACAAGGATGTCCTCTATCATCCCTCCTATTCAATATAGTCTTGGAATCCTTAGCAACAACCATAGAAAAGAGGGAGAATTAAAGGGAATAAGAATAGGAAAAGAAGAAGTTAAATTATCACTATTTGCAGATGACATGATACTTTACTTGGAAGACCCCAAAAATTCCACCAGGAAACTACTAGAACTGATAGGGAAATTCAGTAGCATAGCAGGATACAAAATCAATACTCAAAAGTCAATAGCATTCCTCTATACAGATAACAAACACACTGAAAGGGAAACTATAGAAACAATACCTTTCACAATAGCACCGCGGAAAATGAAATACCTTGGGATTCACTTAACCAAGGAAGTCAAAGATCTTTTCACGGAAAATTA
>PVKA01034344.1:0-23558 GCA_004027165.1 Ctenomys sociabilis
AGGGTATTAACCTTGGCAACATCAATGTCATAGAGCTTCTTTACAGCTTGTTTGATTTGGTGTTTATTGGCTTTGACATCCACAATGAACACAAGTGTGTTGTTGTCCTCGATTTTTTTCATGGCTGACTCTGTGGTCAGGGGGAACTTGATGATGGCATAGTGGTCAAGCTTGTTTCTCCTGGGGGCGCTCTTCTGAGGGTACTTGGGCTGCCTCCGGAGCTGCAGTGTCTTGGGACGGCGGAAGGTGGGCGATGTTCTTCTTCTTTTTGTGGCTGTGGATGCCTTTCAGCACCGCCTTCTTAGCCTTCAAAGCTTTTGCTTTGGCTTCAGCTTTGGGAGGGGCAGGGGCTTCCTTCTTCGCCTTCGGCGCCATCTTGGTAAAAAGGCTCTCCTAGCCTCGCTCCCCTATCTTTTTTTTTTTTAAGGTAAGAGTTTTGCTATGCAGTTCAAGCTGGTCTTGAGCCCATTGCTATGTTAACCTAGACTGGCCTCCAATTTGAGATCCCCTAGTCTCAGGCTCCCAAGTTCTGGAATTACAAGCATGTACTACCACACCCAGTTAACCTTGTCTTTCTGATTCTATGCAGTATTTTTATTTATTTATTTTTCAGTTTTTTTTTTTTTTTTTTTTGTACTTTTGAGAAAGGTCTATAGGGTATTTAGGGTCTCACTACTAGATCAGACTTCTAGTAATCTGCCTGTTTACAGCCTCCCAAGAGCTGGGATTATAGGCATGTGCCACCATGTCCACTCTCAATTGCCATCTCAGTGCGCCCCGGGAGTGGGGTTGGCAGGGCAGGCCTGGGGATTGAACCCCCTGGCCTCTGTGCCTGCTTGCAGGCACTTTAATCTGCTGAGATATTTGGCCAGCCCTTATATAGTATTTTTAAATGTAATTTTGAAATTACGTTTATTGGTACATTTTAGGTATATGTAATGATCACATACATCATAGGAAATTTGTACTTGTACGTAATTTTGTTCTTTTTCTCCCTTCAATCTCTCTTCCCCTGCTTATTTACAAAAGCTGTTTCTGTTTCTCATTTTTTCCTTCTTTCTCCTCTCTCCCCCTTCCCTAGTTTCCCTTCCTACTTGAACATTTTTTTCATGTTTTATAATATGTGTTATACATTTTGATCCTTATTTACACTTTTGATTTTTGCACTATAGAAACAATGTGGTATTTAAATGTGTGTGTTTGATTTATTTAATTTAACAATATGATCTCAAAAAAATATGGTCTCATGGTACATCTATTTATCTAGAAATGTCTCAGATTTACCCTTCTTTGTGCCAGAGTAGTACTCCCTTGTATTTAAAGGTCCCACAAATTTTTTAAAAATATATTTGGTGCAGTGTCTCACTACACAGATCAGACTCATAGTGATCCTCCTGTTTTCAGCCTCCCCAGTATGGGATTACAAGCGTATGCACCCACGCCTGGTCTCCGGTGCTGGCTCAATGTGTCCCAGTGGGCGGGGTTAGTGTGGAATGTGGTGCTGGGATTGAACCTGGATCCCTGCAGTTGCCTAAGAAGCAGGGGCTTAGTCCACAGAGCTATCTTGCTGGCCCTCCACATTTTTAAAAAAATCCATTAATCACCTTATGGGCATTTGGACTATTTCCGAGATTTACTTATTACAAACTTCTGCTATAAACATGGGTGTGCATGTATCACTGTGGTATGATGCTTTAACTCTTTTGGGTAGATACCAAGAAGGGGAATAGTTGGGTCTAATGAAACATTTAGTCCTAGGTTTTTGAGGAATCTCCATACTGACTTTCACAGTAAAGCTATGTAATTGTAAACAAATATAATTATGCATTTGTTCATCTTTTTGGCACAAATAATTGGATTTTTAATGATACTTAGAATCTAGAAATAGTTTATAAATTTGCTTCAAAATATATCAAACCATTAGATAAAGAACTTTATGTTTTAGAGATACACGTTTATGAGAAATTTGGACAGCAGAGTTGGAATGGGATTGATTTTTAAACTACAAATATTGTGGCATATGAAGAGGTTTAATATAATTAGATACATATTCATGAGGGAAATTTTTCTTGGACAGTTTCAGTAACATTGGTTTTCCTTTTATCAAGCATTAATTTAAAATTTAAACCTAGGTCTTCAGATATCCATTTTTTTCTTGCAATTTTGTTATCTTCTTATTAAGCTTGATTGATATTTTATTGTGATGCTTTCCAATGAAGGTTGGTATAAATTTAATTCTAGCTTTAAAGTAAAGTAAATTGTTTTAAAAACAGTAAGATATTTTCCAGTTCTTTAGACTGTATCAGTTATCAAATTTTGGTAGCTTTGCTGTTATATGACTTACATTTGTGATACAGCACTTTTCAGAATAACTTTGTAAAGAACATAGAGCAGGTGGTAGTGTCTGCCCTTGTCCCTGAGAGCATGGAAGTACTGGTATGAATGGTGGAAGTACCAGGCCTAGGAAGCCATCCTGAAGCAAAGTCCAATGTTTTGTATGCTGAACTGGGCTGCCTGTTACAAAGGAAAGTGTTCTTGTGAGTAAATTAATATGTATACATTTTCCTGTATCGATGTATTTGATGTTCAGATTTCGGTTTCGTCTTAATTTTCTAACCCTTTAAGTATGGCTGGTGTCATCATTAATGGTTCCTATTTATGGTTATATTTTTATTACCTCTTTTTCCTCTGTGTTTAATCATTAGGCACAGAACACTTTTTCTTTTATGTGATAAGCCTTCTACTTAGCTTGTCTGATTTCTTTTTTTTTTGGTACTGGTGATTGAACTCAGGACCCTGTGTTTGCCAGGCAGGTGCTTATTCTACTGAGCTATCTTCCCAGCCCAAATGAAGGGAGAGGCTTCTCTCTCTCTCTTTTTCTCATGATCAAGGGATTGAACACAGGACCTTGGGTTTGCCAGGCAGGTGATTATTTATTTATTTTTTGTGGTACTGGGGATTGAACTCAGGACCCTCTGCATGCCAAGCAAGTGCTTATTTTACTGAGCTATCTCCTAGCCCTTGTCTGATTTCAATTACCCCTTTCTATTAGGTTTCTGTTGATGTGTATTTAAAAATTGATGTTAGGCTTTCTTATTAAAATAGACATTGTTATTTGAAGAAAAAAAGGAATTTGTGTGATAAGTGGACAGAACTATGAACAAATTAGAAGAATAGTAGTAGTACTACAACTGGTATAATAATATCATTTGTGTTTTTCCATGTGCCAGGCATGGTCCAAAGAGCTCTGTGTATAATTCCTCAGTATCTGAAGGATTACTTTCAGAACATGTCTGCAGATACCAAACTTAGCATTTGTGTAGCATGTATGTACTTCCTATTGTATACTTTAACTCATCTCCAGTCTGTTTATAACTAGAGCGATTTGAGCAGGTATGATGTTGTGTTATTTAGGGAATAATGGCAAGAAATGTGCATGTTGAATACAGCATTGGTTTTTTTCCTTAGTATTTTCTGTGAATGGTTTAATTCAGGGAGTTGAAACTACAGAGAGAGAGGCTGACTGTATGTTCCTGGTGATCTCCCTCAGCCTACTAAGCATGTGCCACCATGCCTGGCTAATCAGCAGGTATTTTAAAAGATACAGTTTTGGGAGGAGATTACTTATATTGAAAGGACTACCAAATTGAAAAGCAGTATGATAGGAGTCATCATGCATCTTGAAATATTATTCTTTGACTGCTAGTTTTATTATCTCTCTCAAGGAAATAATCTGGAAGATAGAGTGTTCAAGGTTGTTTATCAGTTCTAATAATTATAATAGTGGAGGAAAAAAGTGGTCTAGTTGTTATGGGATGGTAGAATTACTTTCTCCAAACAGTTATTAATAAAATATGCAGACATTAAGTGTTGTTTTTAAAGGACACTTAGAAATGTATGAGAGCTTACAGTAAATTGAAAAGCAGGGTATAAAATCAGTATGATTTCACGTTTGGTATATGTGCTGCTGAAGTGAGTACTGGTTTCCATTTTCAAATGTATGGGGTCAGTGAGATAGCTCAGTTGACTAAGCTTAGGCAAGTGGAGAGAACAGGGTTCCATCCCTGGCACCGCATGCCACTCTGGCCCTACCCCTGGCGTGCTGAGCTGGTGACTGAGTCTGGGCCTGGAGGCTCACACTTGTAATTCTAGTTCAGGGGAAGCTGAAAACAGGACTGTGAGTCTGAGCTGTGTAGTGAGACCCTGTACCAAATACATTAAAAAACAATTATGTACAGAAAGACAGGAACTTAAAATAAGTTACTAATTTCTGGTGTATTATTTGAGCGCCTCATGTGTATGCTTATGTATATGTGTGTGTATATGCAGGTGCATGTGCTGAGGGCTCTGCCACTGAGCTACATCTCCAGCTGTAGGACTCTTTTTTTTTTTTTTTTTTTACCCAGCTGTAGAACTCTTTACATTAGTAATATAGCACTTTCATATGCACAGGAGATTAGGCTTATACTGAAAGCCTAAATGATTCCAGTGCTAGCTTTTATGAAAAATATTGATTAGATTTCTATATCATAAATATAAAGGAATGTAGCTGAATTTCAGACAGTATTTGGATATTAAAGTTAAGTTTTAAAATTTGGATTGAGCCGGGCGTGGTGGCGCAGGCCTGTAATCCCAGCACTCGGGAGGCTGAGGCAGGAGGATTGTTGTGAGTTCGAGACCAGCCTGAGCTACAAAGTGAGCTTAAGGCCAGCCTGAACTGCATAGTGAGACCCTGTCTCAAAAAGACCAAAAAAGAAAAAAAAAAAATTTGGATTGAATAAAGTTTTTTTCCTGCTTAGATATAATAATTGGCATCTTTAGACTTTAAAAAAACCCTTTTTATTTATTCGATACAAGGTCTCACTATTCAGGTCAGACTCCTAGTGATCCTCCTGTCTCAGCCTCCTCAGTGCTGGGATTATAGGCATGCACCACCAAGTCTGATTTCGGTGGCCAGCTCAGTGCAAGGCCTGGTGTGGCATGCAGTATTGGGGATCGAACCTGGGTCCTTGGGCTTGCTAGGCAGTTGCTTAGAGTGCTGAGTTACCTCCCCAGCTTCTAGTGCTTTAAATTTATTTGACTTATTCTAGAAAATATAGCTATTTTTCTACCCAGTGATACTTGTTTTTTTGAAAAACAATTTGTGGACAAAAATGATTCACTTTGTGGGATGGTAGCTTGATGAGTAAGGATTGAATGTCAGGGACAGTGGGCTCTTTGACATCGAATTACATTGTGAATTGTTTTGCTTTCTGTTTTGAGTACACAGTTAGTTTATATCTACTTAAGGAATTTGGCTTTGTTTATGTTTAAGTATCTTTGAAATTTACTTCCTTAAGTGTAATCTTTGAGAAATCTTAAAATATAAATGTGTGTAATGGAGCGAAGTTACAGTTTCTGTTTTCTGCTTGTTTAAAGATTGTTTAAAGAATAAAAGATTAAAGTACATTAGAGAATTGTTATAGGAAGCAGTGCTTCCCTGAGTGTTGCATGTAAAAGCACATGAGTAAACTGCTGATAACTGCATCAGTTTTGTTAGCAGCTTCTTTCTAAATAGTCTTTTGGCATTCCTGATGAAGTACTGTGATGCTGCATGCTAACAGCTTTCCTGATTTAAAAGATTTAAAATGTAGCTTCTAAATGGGAAGAAATCGAAGATACTATTTGAGAGAAAATAGTTTGCTTCCATAGGTTGAGTATTCCCTTATCAGAAATGCTTAGGGCCAGAAATGTTTGAGGTTTTGGAACTTTTTTCTTTTCTTTTGATTTTGTAATATTTGCATAGACTTTCTGGCTGGCATCCCTAATTTGGGGCATTTTGGACTTTGGGTTTTTGGATTAGGGATGCTCAACTTGTGTGAACTTACTTTTAAACCATTTGTTTTCATAATATAATTTATGAGGTTAGTTAAGGAGTAGTATGGAAAGTAGTTTTCATACAGAAAATTCACATTAAATGTTGAAGTAAATAGAGTCAACAGCAAATAATTTTATTTTGGAATTTAATATATAGAAACCTTCTTTTCCTTCAAGACGTGTTGACATATATTGTTCATTGGAAAAAATCTTATGATGTGAAGTATAGTGTAAATAGTTTAGTTGTTTTTCTCTGTGTTTTTCTTTTAGTGGCCTGTTAGTAAAAAGTAAAAACAAAACAAAATTTTCTTTTCTTTTTCTAGGCTGAACTCACAGGAATCAAATGGCGTAGGTACAATTTTGGAGGGCATGGGGACTGTGGACCCATAATTTCAGCCCCAGCCCAAGATGATCCAATCCTGTTAAGTTTCATCCGCTGCCTGCAAGCCAATCTGCTGTGTGTATGGCGTCGAGATGTCAAGCCAGACTGCAAAGAGTTATGGATATTCTGGTGGGGAGATGAGCCCAACCTTGGGGGTGTAATACATCATGAACTGCAGGGTAAGGACTTTTAAAAAATTATTTGTATCATATTTTTTGGAGTAGTGGTAAAGTTTGAGATTAAGATTTGCTTAATAGAAAAATTCCAAAATGTTTAATAATGGATATATCAGAAAAAAGTAACATCCTTGCTCTTACTCTGCTTCCTCCAACCCCTAGTTTTTTTTCTCAAATTTCTCTTGTCTTTTTCCTTGTGAAACTGCTATTGTTAAAGGACAGTATTATATCCCCTGGATGTGCTGGGGTGGAAACAAGGCTAAGAATCCACTGTTTTAAATAATAGTGTATTTTGAGTGATTAGCAGGGCAGTGAAATGAACAGAATTCTTGTCTCTTGGACGTTAGCTGTGGTAGTTCATTGCCAGCTGATGCTTTGATAGGGTCTGAGAAGTAATGAAATAACTTAGTACAGGCTATTTTGTTTTTTTTTTTTTTTGTCTTTTTTGAGACAGGGTCTCACTATGCAGTTCAGGCTGGCCTTAAGCTCACTTTGTAGCTCAGGCTGGTCTCGAACTCACAACAATCCTCCTGCCTCAGCCTCCCGAGTGCTGGGATTACAGGCATGCGCCACCACGCCCGGCTCAGTACAGGCTATTTTGGACAAAGTTATGAGATGACCTTATAGAGTATTTTGGAGAAAGATTATTATAAAATATCTGGTCTGATTATTATAAAAGATCTTAGCAGATTTTTCCTTTCTTTGTTCTTGTAATTTATGTAATTTCAGTGATTGCAGGAAATACTGGCTCAAGTATTGACTAATTTTAACTTCAGATAGCATCTGCTATCTGGAAACTTTGAATTACTATAAATTTCATTATTTTAAGCTGCTTTTTATAGGTTTATAACCAGGGAAATTTTATCTTTAGTTTTTGTTTCTGGTAAAAGTTTTTACCCCATTCCCAGTGGCCTCTATCTAATATGCTGTGGAATTTTTCTAAATCAAAACTAATTCTAATCTTTAAAGTGTTACTGCTTTTGACTTAGTTTCCCAGAGCCCACTTTTATCTCAGCACTACTCTCTATTTTTTAAATTTGTGGTTGAAAATGTTTGGGCAGTGTGTGCTACGATTTGTTGGTGGTTGTTACTATTTTCTAAAGGAAGGAGTGAATCTAACTGTAGCGTGCATCTGTGGGTTTGTTCTAAAGGCTCTAAATTTGCCCGCTGGATTGCCTGCCAACTTTTTGATACTTTTTTAACTTTTCTTGGCAGGCATTTTTAAATCTGTGACCTCTTCTGTCACAGCAGCTAGGAGGCGGTAAGCCACAGTGGATTAGTGTACAGCTGCACTGTTTACTTTCTGGGCCGTTTAACTCAAATCTTTAGCCTGATTAATTTTAGGGTGTTTGCTTTCTAAGTATCAATGCTCTTTGTAGGTGAGATTGTGTATTTAGCTGGCTAATCAGAAATTATCAAGACTTAATTTTCATCTTAAAGCTCGAGGTAATTACTTGGTAAATCAGGTAAAATTGTTAGAACATCTAGATTTCATTCACCAAACTTTTCAAATTGAGATACCTTCTAGAAGATACTTATAATATTTCTCTTTGTCATATTAACTATGAAAACTTATATTGGCTTAAACTTTATTTATTTTTTTCACATGTAGAGGAATATAGATTTTTTTTTAATATATTGTGATTTTTTTTCTGGCTTGTCTTTCATTAATGTATTTCATATCAATTCTTGTGTTTTAGTTTTTTTTTTTTTTTTTTTTTTTTTTTTTGAGGCGGAGTTCCATTGTGCAGTTCAGGCTGGTCTTAAACTCAATTTGTAACCCAGGCTGGCCTCAGATTCACAACAATCCTCCTGGATTATGGTATGGGCCCCTAAGCCCATCTTAACATGTTAGTATTAGCAACAGCATCATTTTATAATGATGAGGAAACAAATCCTGTTAATTATACTTACCTAAATGATGTGTAAAGTTATTTAGCTATTCCAGCGGAGGAAATTATCACTGGAGTTAGAAATAACTGATGTTGCTATTAGCCTGATTGGCCAGTTACTAAGTTAACAAAAAGGTATGCACTACTTAAATTTCTTAGCTAAAAGTCAGAAAAACATAGAGCCACAAAATATAATAGAGATGAAAAATATAAAGTCAAATGAAAGACAATATGTTTTGCAACTCAGTTTTTTCATTTACTAATATGTTGTGAATATTTTATCTTCTCATGAGAGTGATTGCTTTTTTTTCTTTTAAGTTTCAGAACTGTAAATTGTTTATCCTTTGTGTGCCACCTGGAAATTATTGTGATAGAACATTTAGAACTGTTGAGTCTCTTCCCTTTAGTAAGTTCAATTTTGAGGAAGTTATTAGATGCAGTCATATGAAGGGCACATTTTTGTGTGGAAAATTGGTTAGAAAGCAAATTATATATCTCAACATAGAAATATTTGAAACTTTGAAAAATTAGTGGTATAATGTTATTTCAGATACATTGGACTGTCATACTGTAATCATTGAAAAAGAATACAAAGGGAATATTTTAGTTGGTAGTCATACAAATTGAGGATACTTAGGAGTCTATTCTTTACTGTATTGGAGTCATTTCATTTGGATATAGTAGACTTAATTTTTTTAACATACTCTGTGTGTTTATCTACACAGTGCTTAATTTTTGTATTTGATAGCAGTGCTAGTAATTGAATCTGTGATGTTCACATGGAACTACATTCACAGTCCTTTTTTATTTTGAAATAGGGTCTTGTTAAGTTGTCAGGGCCAGGCTGGAACTTGTGATCCTTCTATCCCACAGTGTTGGAATTACAAGTGTGAGCAACCATGCACACACTTGCATGTACTTGAATGTACAAAGCATTCTCATAAAATAATCCAGGGGTCAGGGGACATGAAAAGAATTAAGATCTGCTATGTGCACAACTTCCCAAGATGAATGTAATCTATATATACAAACATGTACTAATAAAAATAAAAATTAAAAATATAGCTGGTGTGGTAGTATACACCATTATTCTTAGCACTTGGGAAACTGAGGCAAGAGGATCTTTGTTAGTTGAAGGCTAGCCTGGAAAACATACCCTGTGTCTACAGAAAGACAGTTGTATAAAATACATGCGTTGCTTACTCACCTGTTGTGATAACTTTAATACATTAATAAGAAAATGATCCTATACAATATACACATATTAATTGTATATTACATTAATTAATTAATTCATTTTGGTGGAACCGGGGATTGAACACAGTCCCTTGCGCTTGCCAGCGAAGCACTTATTGCACTGAGCCATCTCCTCTGCTCCCTATATTATAGTTTTAGACAATGCTTGAAATATCTATGAAATAGTGTGAGAGATGACAATAGTATGTATCCCTGCCACTTGGATAAACATTTTTTGGGCTCTTGGGGAAATTGCTATAACATTGTATGGTGTAGTAGTTTGCTTTGGATTGCTTGTGTTTGAGTTCTTACATGGTCACTTAATGGCCGTGTGTCTTGGGTAGAGTTTTTAAACATTATTTCACTTCACTCACTAAATTGAGTTGTGAGCTTCAAGTTAACAAAGTGCTTAGAGTAGCACACACAGTAGTTTACCTGTAATTGTAATTGTTGCTGTTAACTACTATGATGACAAAATTAACCCATGCATTAAAAAACAGTTACTTTACCATCGTTTGAACTACTTGGTTCTGTTCTATAACATTTAATGCTTGCTGATATCTGTCAAATAATAGTTTTTATTTATTTATTTATTATTTATTTATTTTTTTGGGCTGAACAAATGATAGTTTTTAAAGTACATGTTTAGGTTGAAGGAATTCTATATCCCAGTTTTAATGTTTGGATAGAATAACTGGGAATAATAAAATATGAGAGTAGTGAAGATAACCTGTGCATATCAAATATATCTGGAGTTTTTTGACAAACTTAGCATTAGGAAGAGGTCTGTACATTAGGTTATGACATTCTTAGACCCTTGTAAGGTAGAGTTATAATGTTACTGTCTTCTGCCCATAACTGTGTTAAAGAATACATACTGACTGTATTTACCTGTCCTTGTGACCACATTATATGTTTGGTTATAGGAATCTGGTGGAATCTCTACCCTTGCTTGATAAATTTGAGACTACATAAATGGGCCCATTCTGGGAACACTGTAAGAGTGCAAGAGAAGTATAGTAGAGTAACTGCTGTCCAAACACGAATTCAATTTCAGGACATCAGTATCATCAGTGTACTATAAACTTGTGACAGGAATACTGTGAACTCTAGAGCTAAGGACAGATAGCTTTCATGCTTTCTGATTCATTCATTCAATCGTCTAATACTTGGCAGCTGTGATAATTAGAGCTGAACATATAAAATGAATTTCATCCATAAAAAGCTTTTAGTCCTTGGGGAGGTTGCTGAATAATCCATAATTCTGATATAGAATGGAAAGTGTAGAATGAGGAATTTGGTCGTTGATAGATTTTGAGACATTGTTAAAAATTTCTGATAAGGAAAGAGAGATAAGATTAATTTAACAGTAAAATGTAGAAGAATGATAAACAGGAAGACTATAATATTGTAATAAATTTTAAATTGGATTATGAATTTAAACGTTATTGAGGATACAGGTTAATTTAAAAAATACTAGTGATTATATACTGAACTTTATAATGAGTCTTTGGCAGTTTTATTTTAATTACTTTATTCTTTTTGACTTGATTATTTTCTATATTTTTCAGTTTGGAATTTAGAAATTAATATAGTAGGCTAAATTGACTTCTAATCTAACATACTAAATCATCTTTGAAATGCAGTATTCTGGCCATTTCACTGCCCATTAGTGATGGGAAAGATGTAACCTTAAAGCTCCAGAATAGCAGGAAGAGAAAGCATAAACCTCCAGGGATGAGAGGTTGTCTCAAAGCCTTAAGAACCTTTAATGCATAAGTATCAGATATGCCTGGTATGTATATTTAATCAATGATGAGACCTACTGTTTTATGTGGTTTTAACATAGCATAGTATTGCATTTGCAGAAGACTAATGCATAATATATACATATAATTTTAAAACAATGAGACATTATTATTTTTGATTTTAATTCCTAAGAGAGTTAGGAATACCTAATTTTCTTTTATGTTCTACAAAAAAAAAATCTGGCACTAAATACTCATTGCGTATAATTTTAAAATTTATAGTATGTTCATTTTCCTTTTGATTATTACAGATAGGCAAATGTGTATCATAACAATACTAGTTGTACACCTCTAAAAATGATTGTGCTAATAGAAGTATCAGAAGCTTTAAGCATTGGCTTTGTTCTGGAGGGCAGGGACAAAATGACAGTTTCTATCCTTTGCCATGTTATTTTATTTTATTTTATTTTTTTTTGTCTTTTTGAGACAGGGTCTCACTATGCAGTTCAGGCTGGCCTTAAGCTCACTTTGTAGCTCAGGCTGGTCTCGAACTCACAACAATCCTCCTGCCTCAGCCTCCCGAGTGCTGGGATTACAGGCATGCGCCACCACGCCCGGCTTGCCATGTTATTAAGAGACATAGATCCTGCTTTTTTCTGTTTTAAAGAGTGCTGCTCCCTTAAGCCATGGTTCATGGATCACTGTTTTATTTTTTTTTTAATTTATTTGGGACAGGGTCTTGCTATGCATCTTGGGGCTGTAATGATTCTCCTGTTCCAGCCTTCCCAGTCCTAGGATTGCAGGTGTGCGCCACCATGCTTGGACTCAGTCACCATATCAGGGCACCCAGGGGGTGATGTTAGTGTGGCATACGGTACTGGAGATTGAACTCAGGTCCCTGTGCTTGCCAAAGCAGGTGCTTAGTTTGCTGAGCTGTCTTGCCAGCCCTCTTTTTTTAGTTTTAAAAATGTTTTTATAGTTATATATATCTTCCTCCCCTGAATAAATCATTTGAAGGCAATTTTCAGACATTATAAATCTTTAACCCTAAATATTTCAATCCTAATACAAATCCTAGGAGAATTTGGGATATTTTCTTATGTAACCAACCATAGAACTATTATTCTTAAATTTAATATTGATATAATTAGAATATCTAATATTAAGTAGTTTTCCAAATAATACCTTTTATAGCTTTTTTCCCCTCCAAGCCAAGATCTAGTTAGAGTAATATTTCCTATGTTTAGTGATTTTCAAGAAAGACTTCCAAGTTTCTGTTTTGTTTTCTGTGTTCCTTTATGTTGTTAGAAAGGAGTTCAGTTGCCTTATAAAATTTCTGTATTTTGAAATTGTTTAGTTGCTTCCTCATGAAGAGAACCAACTCAAGCATTTTGGCAGGAATTCTGGGCAGGAAATGTATCCTTCTGGTGGTATGACTTCAGGGCAGAGCTTGTCAGTTTCTCTCAATTTTGATGACACTATGTTTGATCACTGGTGGTGTTTGCAAGATTTCTCCAGTGCAAAGACATACTTTCCTTTTGTCATTATTAAGTAGATTTGAGGTGAAATTTTGAGGGTGTGAATATCCTTTTCTTCAAATGAGCCTAATTTTGAACTTCAGTCAGCAGAAAACTTCCTTAACTGTATGCAGTTAAAAGATCAAATGAAAACTAGAGTATTCTTAAGTCAGAGAGGAGGTCAGGATAAGGCGAGAAAGTCACTGAAGCTTTAGCAAAGGCAAATTAATGATGGCACACACTAACATCAGAAAATTAATAGTGTGTATAGGTTGGCATACTAAAAATCGAGTGGTGACATTGAATTTTCTAAAACCATAGGAATATAGAATTACTATATAGTTTAAGAGAATGTGAACCTTCAGTTGATTTTTGACTTCTGATTATCTTTTAAAAACATAATAAAAAATAGTTAAAGTCATACTTTTAATCAGTATTATAATAGGGTTATTATTGATTCAAATGAAAAAAAAAAGCTTTCTGGGAAAGTAATGTCTTTTATATTTACAAAATAGATAGGAATGATTTCTTTCTTTTTTGTTTTTTGGTGGGGGGGGACCGGGGATTGGACTCAAGTCCTTGCGCTTGCCAGGGAAGCGCTTATTCCACTGAGCCATCTCCTTAGCACCCCCTAGGAATGATTTATTTCTTAGTAAAATATTCAGTTTGAAAATTTCTTCCAAGGACAAAATCTGATCTCTAATGTTTTTCTTATTTCATTTCTTTTTTCATTATTGGTGGTAAAGCCTGAATCATTGAAATTAATATCTGAACTACTGTTTGTTTTACATTATTAGAGTTATTTTTTAAGTATGAACTTCTGGTAGCCTTATTACAAGGGTTCTGTAGCATTATATGTTTGTAGTATTTTATATACTAACATTTATTTCACAGTTTTTGAAATTATTTGCATGATGTACTGAAAGTAAACTTGACATTTTGTATTTATTGTTTTGTGGATAAAAGTAGAGGAAATACATTGACATTTCATAGGAAATAACACTTGCAATATAAAGTGTATATCTGGAGGTAAATGATAGCTAGTTCTAAGTAGTATTTAAGGAAAAAATCTACCTTGATTTTTATTGGAATCTAATTTGTTTGAATCTTTTTTTAAACTGAATTTTTATTACAAACACAAGAGTTTAAGAAATGACAAATCAGAGTTGCAGTAAGTTGTTAAACCTACCTCTGTGTGCAAGTGTTAGAATTCTGAAAGTGAAATATTATCCAGTGTGAGAGACATTATAGCCCTGTGCTCATGTACATGGCACATAGTGCCTGCCTGTGCCCCTGAGTGAACTTATTATTCAAATATTAGTACAGATTTTCTGATTTATTTTAATAATTCTGTTATTCTTGTGTTTTGTCCTTTTATATTTATTAGTTATACAGAGCAATACAATAGTAATAATTTTAATTGTATGGTTATCTAAATAATTCCAGTGTATGCATGGTCAAGTGTTGGACTTAAGTGTTTTTTATACTAGGGATTGAACTCAGCACCTTGTGCTGCCAGGCAGATAACTTTTGCCACTGAGCTACATCCCTAGCCCAAAGTTAAGTATTTTTAAAAGGTTGAAATTATTTAAAGAGCTTATAGTAACAAATTTATGTTGTAAAATTATGATAAGATCATGTTGACTTTGGAGTTCTTTTGTATGGGAAATAGAAGATGCATTGAATTAGACTTATTAAGCTATATGTGCTTGAAACCGAGAACAAATTGAACTCTTTTTAATGTAAATAAAATTGATATGTCAACACAGGCAACTTAATGGGCCATGTAATTAGGTTTTTTTTTTTAATGAAAAATAAAACATCCTGAGATCATACTCAAAAAGCATTTAAGGAAAGAACTTTTTTGCTCTTAAATTAAACCCTTGGTAAAACTTATAAATATTGTTGCTTTAGGGAAAAGTTAAATCAATTGTTACTTGGGATAGGAGGGTTGGATTTATATATTGGTAGTATAGACATTATATGGTAAAGGTTTTTTTTTCTTCTGTGCTTTAGGGAAGGGTCTATAGGGTGTTCAGGGTCTCACTATTAGATTTGGACTTGTAGTGATTCTCCTGTTTATAGCTTCCCAAGTGTTGGGATTAAAGGCATGTGCCAACACCCCCAGTCTCAATTGCCATCTCAGTGTACCCTGCAGGCCTCGCAATTGAATCCCTAGCCCCTGTGCCTGCCTGCAGGCACCTTAATCCACTGAGCTATTTGGCCAGCCCTGTGTAAAGTTTTTGCATAGAAATAAAGTACCCTATTTTTATAAAGTAAACTTGGCTAAAATCCCCTTTAGTGAAGTATTTGAGTTACAATTGGAACAAATTTAAGATGGACCTAATACTACATAAACTGTTAGTGTATTAGTTGTTTTTTTTTTTTAAATTAAGTAGATTGATTGAACACATTGTGACTGATGATAAATACTCTAGCAGTTTTAAGGATAGCTATATTTGATGCTGCTTCCTTGATCCCTCTTTTGTATATATTCTACTTCAAAAGCTTGTGCTTTAATGGAAAACTCAAGATTCAGATGAGGTTGTCATACATGAAAGGTGGTATAGTTACAAGATTTCTTTGCCCACTAAAATAATTTCATTGTTGGGGCTGGGGAGATGGCTCAGTGGAATAAGCGCTGCCCTGGCAAGTACAAGGGCCTGAGTTCAATCGCTGGTTCAGGAAAAAAAAAAAAAAAATCATTGTTTTCTTTCTTGGTATAAAAATTGGAATATAAAAAATTGGAGGAAAACTTTATTGTTAATAGAATTACAGGCCTAAGTAATGAAAACATTATGTATTTGAACATTAAATTTGAATGGGATGCAGAGGTGAAGTTTCATATACAGTAATACTTCAGTTCACAAACTTAATTGTTTGTATTATTCAAGTAACAAACCAAACTGACTGGATGAGAACTGAATCAGAGTTTCCCATAAAATAAACACTGAATTTGAGTCAATTATCATTTTAGTTTTTTTTTTTTTTTTTATGGTACTGGGGATTAAACTTGGGGCCTTGCACTTGCCAGGCTGGCACTTAAGGCATTGGGCTATCTTCTTGGCCTAACTTAGTTTTTAACCAAAACTGTAGAAAAAATTAGGTTTGGGAGCTGAGGTACTACTGTATAGAGAACAACACATTTTATAACCAAAGTTATTGCTGATATACTCAAATGGGACTAGGTTTTATGTAGGAGATGAAATAAAAAATCCTTAAGATAAAAACTGGAACTTTCTTAGGGGGGGAAGAAAGGGGAATGGATCTTGTGTGTCATCACGAATGAGAATGCTCTTCCATTTTTATGTTGGACTTAGCACAACTGAAGTTTTGCTGTAGTAAGTCATGCTATTAGTAGTAGTGGAACCCAGACCTGTATTTTTTGCCATTTAAAATGGAAAGCATTATCTACTGGGATGATATGCATAGCAAAGTATGTCATCATCTCATATTAAATAACTAATAAACTTTACCTGACCAGTTTAAGTAAAACCCGGATAATTGTTAAAATTTGAAATCTAATATATTATTCATTGACAGAAAAACACTAGCTTACATAATGCTTGACAGAAGGATTTATCTTTTTTTCATTTTAAGTGATTTCTGTGACACTTGGCAAAGTTGATTCAGTTAGCATCACCTCATACATTTAGTCTAGATTATCTGAATTAGCACATGCCAGATTGGTAATAGAGGAAATAGAAATAAAACAAATAAAATATTTCAGATTTGTTATAAATACAGCATATTTGGATATTTAGACTTCATAAGAATTAAGACCTGCTTTTATAAGTCTGTGGAGGTAATCAAAAAGTAAGAATTATACACTTTTCCTTATTAGAGGTCTTTTTCCTTCTCATTTCTCCTTTTTTTTTGGTGGAACCGGAGATTGAACTCAGGCCCTTGAACTTGCCAGGGAAGCGCTTATTCTACTGAGCCATCTCCCCAGCCCCCTTATTTCTTTTTATATATTTATTCTTACACACCCAATACTGAAAAATCAGAGATACTCAGCAAAAGAATGAGGTAACTGATGGATAAAAAGGTAGATAGTTATTGAGCTTTCATTTACTGTAGCAGGTTTGCTGGGCCTGTTTGATGTACAGTAGACTAAACTGATTTACAGATTTCTGAACTGAACTTCATTTTCAGAAAAAATATTTCAGTGTAGTTTCCATTTAACTTTTTTATGACACTAAAATGAAAATTAGCAATGATCATATGGTCTAAAATTTTAAAAATTCTTTAAAAAAGTCATAATTATAGAATAATACATAAATATACCCCTGTCAAAAAATATAAAAGAAAAATAGGTATTTGTTCTAAGCAGTAGAGAATCGTAAAATTGGACTCTGTTGCTTTAAGTTTTTTATGACTGAGCTATTGCCCTGATGCTACCTGAAGAGATTCTCATTGAATATCACGATGGCGAGAAAGTATGCAATGATTTTCTTTATAAAGCTTTGTTTGTGTAAATATTTTTGAACAGTTTTCTTCAACATTGGGTCATGTATCTATTTCTTAGAAACCTGGCATTGCTAAATGCGCTCTTTGTTTAATTGGGTCTTGTTTTGATCCTTGCTCTTTCATATTGTGACTTGGCAGGCAGTTCAACAGACTAAGCATTATCCTCTTGAGGCTCATCTAGGATTGAACTAAAGGGCTTCTACAATATCTACATGATCATACAATTAGTTCCTTTTTTAAAAAAATGCTGTGATAGTGTAACTGAATATGAGCTGGTTTCCTCTGTATTATTAGAGTAATACTCTGCAGTTTGTAGTTAATCATGTGACAGAATTGACTTGATTAAAAAAAAGTTAAAAATTAGATAAGGTTGAGGTGCCTTTGTGTTAGAAAAAGATTGTGTATCTAGTGGTAAAATGAAGGTTAGAATGTTCAATTTGTCATTAGTAACATCTTCCTGTATTTAATATAGTGAAATATGTAAAATATCTTTTAAAATTCATTTTATTTTTGATTTTGATGTCTTGGAGATGGGAGACTTTTTGCTAAAATAAATATTTGTGAAATTACTGCTTGACTAAAGGAAGAATAAGCCTCTTCAAGTTGAAGATTATTTTATCTTTCACAGGTAATTTTGAGCTTCATTAAATATAAGCTATTTTGGTGTTTGCTATTTATAAGAAATCATGTTATTTGAAAAATTTAGATATTCTCAGTTCAGTTTCTGTCACTGTATTTACAATATAAAGTTAAAATGGAAAGGGTGCCTGCCTTGGTATCTTGGACGAAGTACCTACAATTTTGGTTGTTTAGGGAGGAAATAGCATTTGATGATAGGGGTTCCTATTATGAAACATTTGTCACACTACTTAAAGGTTTTATGAAGAGCATAACAAAAAGAAGGGCTCTTGATTTGAGCAGCAAAGGTGGCTAGGGCAATTATCCCTATTGCTACAGGAAAGGTTTCATTAGCTGGATCTCAGCCAAACTCCTCAACCAGACCTAATACACATGCTTCCCGTCCCAAGTAAGGATATGTCATTCTCCAGTTAAAAAGGTTAAAAAGGTTAAAACATTATCAGCCATTAATCTGCATGCACACTGATATTTATGTGAACTCTGCATGGTTGGGCAATGTGCTAGAAAACACTTTGGAGACCAAAGCTCTTTCATGACACATCCAGAAGTGCTGATGTAGTTTAGTTGACCACACTTTAAAGTTACAATATTATATAATAAAAATTATCAGACAGTTTATAAGAGAGTGCTTTGAAAGCGTTGACTTTTATAAAATATTATCATTGGTTAATGAGCTCTTGTATTTAGAATTACTACAGTTTGTTGACTTTGTAGAACCTAAATTGTGTTAGGGTCTATGCAGAATATAGTATGAATCAGAAACATTTTTTCATTTCAGAAGCTCAGAATTTAACATTGTTGATGGGTATAAAATAATGTGTCTTTTTTTTTTTGGGGGTCTTTTTGAGACAGGGTCTCACTATGCAGTTCAGGCTGGCCTTAAGCTCACTTTGTAGCTCAGGCTGGTCTCGAACTCACAACAATCCTCCTGCCTCAGCCTCCCGAGTGCTGGGATTACAGGCCTGCACCACCATGCCTAGCTAAAAAATAATGTTTCTTAAGAGGGCATATGATATTATGAGAGTTATATAGAAAGAGACAGAGCTTTATAGAAGAGATAATTTTTGAGGTATAACTTAAAGGATGAATAGAATTTGGATGTGGCAGTATCAGAGAAAGCACAGGTATACATTTGCACATGTAAAGATACAGACCAGTAAAGTTTAGAATGTTTTTTGGGAAAAGTCAAAGGTGAGAAAATCACTGAAAATACTATTTTGACTGTTAGGTAAACACTAAGCTAAGTTGTTTTGACTGTGTGGGCAGTTGGGAGTTTTTGAGGAGTTTTCAATAAGATGCTCCTTGTATGTAGATCAAGAACTAAAAAGGGCAGTAATGGTGCATCTTTAGCGCTTTCAATGATAATAAATAGCCTGCTGTGGCATATGTGCCATAAATTGGACAACATTGCTATAGGGACTCTTTGTCTGACTTTTACCCATCATTGTAAATCTAGAATCAGTGGTAGTTTGATACACATTTGTTTAATAAATTAATAGATTAATAGGTGTAGTGTAAGAATTTGCTACAGATGATCAGCCTAGTATTGTAGGATGTCTTTGCATTCAGATTCTGGACTGCATAGGAATAAGGGTGTGCCCATGTTTATAAGATTTTCTCAGTGCATTTTTAAAAATTGCATATTGAATAGACAGTGACATGATTGTATTTTTCAGTTCCTTTTATATTCTGTAATTTTAAAGATAAATTGCCAGTCCAGCACTGAAGTTGGTATTTGTTACATAGAATGATTAGCTAGGATTGTTATATAGTGTTAAATAAATCATGTTGGTGTTTGATGTTTAAAAAAGTAGTCACTTAAAATTGATCATTTTATGATTCTGATTTTGCAAGGATGATTATAATTACTAGACCTTTGCTCTTGAAAGGATTTTAGAATGAAAAATTAAAATTATTTCATATTATTTTAAGTAGGGATTATGATTTAATTAATCTCTTGAAGGTTATTGTATTGTATCTTAATTATCAATTGGCCGGAGAATTTTTGAACTTTTTATTAATACCATATATACAGAGTTAGCAAGACTACTCGATTAACAAGGATTACTGTATTCATGCTGCATGCCATAATAAACTCATCTTTCTACATTTGTTTTTCTGTAGGAAAACTTTAATTTCTGCTTATTGTATCTGATTTTGTCATAGCAATAAAATAGGAATGGGTGATGGTGTGAAAGAGTTACATTTTGAAAACTAGGAATGAGACAATAATCGAGTACTTATATGATAGTAATGGCGCTGCACATTTGATAATCTATCTTAAAGTATGAAGTAGTTTTAGATTTCTTTTTTCTGAACCTTAACTTGAATGACTTACAGGGAAAAACTTAAGATTATACTTCTTTGTTTTTATGACTTCTATATTTATTAAGTTTATTATTATGCGATGAGTTTTGTAGTTATAAAGCATGTGACAGGTTTTACCATAATCAATTTTTTTTTTTTTTTTTTTTTTTTTTTTTTTTTTTTTTTTTTTTTTTTTTTTTTTTTTTTTTTTTTTTGGTGGATCCAGGGATTGAACTCAGGCTCTTGCGCTTGCCAGGGAAGCACTTATTCCACTGAGCCATCCGGCCCCAGAAATTCTTAATTAGATGAATACAAGGGGAGACTTCAAACAAATGGATCCCTGACTTCTCAGTTCAGTAATGGATTAGTTGAAACGGTTTCTTTAAATAGTAGGATAACATAGCATTTTAGTTTTCACAAACTTACATATTGTACCCAGAATTTTGATCACCTACTAAGAGAATTTGGAATCTAGAAATTGAGTATATAAATAAGTTTTTTTCATGGAAATCTCTGTGTAGAAAGACATTTGAGTTGGAAGAAATAAGTATTCATTGAAACACCTACTAAGAGAATTTGGAATCTAGAAATTGAGTATGTAAATAAGTTTTTTTCATGGAAATCTCTGTGTAGAAAGACATTTGAGTTGGAAGAAATAAGTATTCATTGAAACAATATTTCAAAATTCCTCTTTTATAAAGATTTTAATCCCATAGTTATTTGGTGCACATTTTGTGAAAAGGTTAATCAGTTTATAATGATATTAACCAAGCTAGGTTAATTATTATAGCTTTTGTGCACACAGCTAGTAGGTACTTTTGCTGTTTCATTCTGTACATTGGCAGTTTCACTTGATAAGAACTTTTTGGAAGTCAGACCTTAAGCATAAAAGCATAGCCCATTCCCACAGAAAGACTTTAGTTCAATTTTAGTGTGGACATTTTACTTTCAAAAGTAATTTTGCCTTAAATGCTATACATTTTAAATTACACAAATTTAATGTGTGTATCATCAATGAGTGCTTTGAAAGTTTGGTTTGATAGATAGCTAGGGGTATTAATTGAGTGTGTGCTATGAATGTGAGGAAATTAATCTTTATATTGATTGCATCTCTTTGTAGAGAAGTCCTAAAGATCACTTAAAGGATAATAAAATGAATGAAAATGTGATTTAGCTTTAGTTTTTCCACTAAAAAGTTACAGTATTAGAACACTAAAAAGTTACAGTATTAGAAAATAAGTATGTGACTTTCTTTTAACAGGATGTTATTTTTTTTAAGTGTTGCAGAAATTTATACAAGTTAATTTTAAATTTGATTTTTCATGTTTGTAAGTAGGCAGCTCTTTTAATTTTGTTTTTTTCTAATTATGTGTTTACATAGTTGGGTGTAAGTTAAAATAAGTCACTATGTATAGAAAAACAGTTCTAAAGCTCCTTTGTTTGTTAGCAGTATTCTGCTTCCAAAACTTTCTGTTCTGCTTGAAATGATATATAATTAAATTTTACTTTTATTTTACTTTGCACATTGATACTTGTCATTGTAACTTGTATTAATTAGATTGCACATTCTTATTCATTTAGATCTTTAAAAAAGTAATACAAGTATTTAAAATATGCAATTTATTCTTATTCCTTTTATAATAAAAAATCGAAATTTACCCTTTTTTGGGATTTGAGTTTTTAAAAATAGAAAAATTTAAGATATGTTGTGGTAGTTCTTTGGAAAAACTAGCACTAGGCTATTGCTTGTCTTAAATGCTTTTGATAATATAATTGTTAAATTCTCTATGAGAGAAGCTTTTAGTGGCTGGGGAGACAGCTTGGCGGTCTTAAGTGGCTGCCTGGCAAGCACAGAGGCCTGCTTTGACCCTCAGTGCTGCGTGCTGTGCTGGCCCAGAGCCCCGGAGTGCTCTGCTGCCCACTGAAACGCCGGGCGTGGTGGCGTCACCCCAGTGCTGGGGAGCCTGAGATAGGGTCACTGTGAGTCTGAGCTGCATAGTGAGACCTGGTACCAAATAAATAAATACTTTTTTAAATAATTTTTTTAGTTATTTGTAGTAGAAATTTGAAAATCTTTTAACAACCTTTTGTATTATTTTCTCAAAAGTCTTTTTTAGTTCTTTGAAACAGTCACTGAATGTTTCTAGGCTGTCCTTGAACTCACTGTGAAGTCCAGGCTGGCCTTAAACTTGCTGCACTCCTCAGTACTGGGATTGTAAGCATGCACCACCACACCCACCAAAAGTCTGCTCTTAATGTCATATATATCATATATATATAAAGTTTGTACCTATTATTGTTATTTTTAAAGAATACAAAATAGTGATAGAAGAAAACAGCATTATACATTGTACAAGATTTCACTAAACAAAGTAATAGGAATCCAACAATGGTTACTGTGTTACATGATGCTATGTGCAAGTTAGTTTTTCAGATTATCAGATAATAAACATACATGTTTTTTTTTTTTGAAAAAAGTAAGTTATAAGAAATTCAAGAGAGGAAAAAAATCAGAGTAAAAACAAAAATTGCAAGCATTAGCTGCTCCTTTTTAATATTCATATAATTAGAATTCTCAAAGTAGAAAGGAGTTGACAATAAATATTTAAAGATTTAAAATTTCAGAATTTAGTTCAACTTATAATACCACATTTCTAAGAAAAATGAACCTTTTGCAAAGAAATTTGAATAAAATCATACCAAGATACACAAAAATGAAATTGTCCAAAACTTATTATAAAGAAAAAATGATTAAAGCACATACATAAAAAGTATTAGCTATGGAAGAACAAAATTAAATAGCATTTTATTCCAATTAGAAAGAAAAAAAAAGGACCATTTATGTAAGAAACTAGACTAAAGGACTGAAAGAAAAAAATCTATCCTCTTTGAATTTTATACTTAGCAAACATACCTTTGAAAACTAAAAGTAAAATATGTGCTAGTTATACAAACTTGCAATATTTTAATACCTCCAGATGTAGCATATAGGAAATAACAAAGAGCATAATTCAAAAGGCATGAGAAATTGCATTATGCTCCTGGATGAACAATAAAGACCTCTCAAAGTGATAGTTATGCAGGGCTCTATAAAATATATTAGATGAACCCTTATTTGAAAGGTCACTGAAGATTTCTATGAAGCAGCACCAATCTTAGGTCGGGTATACATGTGTTTTGTTTTTTTTTTCATATATATATATATATATATATATATATATATATATATATATATGTGTATATGTGTATAAAGGACAGGGAAGAAGTAATATAAAGTCAACAGAAAATGGAAATACACCTTTTAAGGTTTCTAATACTAGAAGATATATGTCTTT